>QFEA01009901.1:3103-23290 GCA_003315975.1 Lactifluus echinatus
AAAAAAACAGACCCGAAAGACATCACGAGCAAGCACCTCTGTTTTACGTGTTCCTATCGAGGGCGGTATCAAGTCAGAAACCTTTCCTGTATCACTATCGCCAGCGATAATTAGGCGCAAATAACGTAGGTGAAAACCTACAAAACAAAGGTGGCAGTGGCAGTGAGAATCGTGAGAATAGCTCTTATTACCGAAGCTTGGCGTGCACCTTCCCAGAGCGAAGTTACGAAATTTGACGAAATTACGACCCATCATTTAGCAACGCAGCAGAAAGCAGCGCTGGGCTCTTTCATTCAGCGGGCTCTTTCATTCAAATGCACGTGCACGAGCTGAGGTTCAATGTGTCACGCTGTCACAGGTCGCATGTGGAGGCTAGGGGCTAGGACTACTTGGCTTGGAAAGTAATACGTCGCACACAGGATGTCTGCACCATTGTCCCTTGACGAAGAAGCCCGTCTGTACACGACAAATGCTGAACGTGAAAAACTCGAATCACTTGCAACCTTATATGGCATCGTCGTTGCCTTGGACTATCTGGAGCGGGCATACGTTCGCGACTCGGTGACGGCGGCTGAGTGCGTCTTTATCTTAGTCATGGTAGGCAACGCACTAAGAGCGAAAGGCTAAGAGATATTCCCCTGCATGCACTCGACTTTTGTCACAATACAAGACTATGCTGAAACTAGTTGGTGAAGACGTGCCGAGTATAGAGCAGTTCATGAATCGATACCGGGTAAGTGTAGATTATCTGTACGTCAACCCCCCCAGTGGTTTAATTTATATTTTACACCCATTGAAGATGGACCACCCCGCAGCGCTCCATCGCCTAAAGGTCGGGGTTCCGGCAACTGTTGAACATTCGAGTGAAGCTGGCCCCGAGACCGGAAAGTGGGTCGCAGAGACAACACAGGTTTTATCATGGTCATTTTCATCTTTGGCTCACCGGACTGACATTTTGGCAGAGCTTTATCACATTTATGGATGCCCTGAGACTGCGTCTTCGTGCTAAAGATCAGCTGCATCCTATTCTACAGGAACTTGTAACTGGCTACGCCCGATTCAAAGGAAGTAAGGATTGGGAAGGGCGGAGCAAGATGGTCGGATGGTATGTCTTGGTATGATTGCTGGTCTTACATGTCTGTTACCCTCATTTCAAGGTTGATCACATTAAACGGGATGAAGGCGTCAGAAGAGATCACTGACGAACAGTCTAGACAAGTAACTATGACACTAGCTTGCCCAAGGACTTGACTGATAATTTTGTAGCTGATGTTTGACGTGAATAACGCTTACACGGAGTTTTTCAGCAGTCTAAATAGCCAGGAAAATTCCCAATAGGATCGAGTTATGTTATGTCGTGGTGATTATGTAATTGATGTGTATGCGACCTTTACTGTATTGGTATTCACACGGTTCAACTTTGTTGTTCGCCTTGCTTTCTTTCTATGACCCGGACTCAACGTCAACTTCGACGTGACCACTCATTAATGCGTCCCTGTGGGTTGTTTTTGTTCGCTTTAGCTCTGGTACTCTGTACCTCCTTTTTTCTCAGGCGATATTGTACTAGCTATTCTCGAAACCCATTCTTGGTAGGCGTCTACTTACCGGGATGGAAGGTTCATTCAGCCGTATTTAACTCCTGGGATACTCTCGGAAAGCTGCAAGCAACTACCTTTGGACCTTTATATGATCTTGAACTCGGGTTTGCACAGCCAATCTCTAATTCTTCAATTACAGTTGCTCTCCCACTTACAGAGACGAGTATTCAGTCTCTAGAAGTGACAATCACTGACTTGCTCGAGTGTCCTTCTGCCATCAAAGAAATTTCCATCCTTTGTCCAGAAACGCTACTATCCACAGCACGACCACTGCTTCGTCATATCTCGTATCATCATGTCCTGTCCACATCGATAACTTTGCTCCCTTGCCCTTACCCAACTTGCCCTCCTGAGGCACTCATTGATGCAGTGATCCACGCGTCCACTGACTGGATACTGTTTCTGGAGGAGTCTGGTCTCCAAGAAGTGAATGAACCTGCCCGGTTGCTACTTCTCAATCCGCCAGCTGTGACATTCCCTGTTGGCCTGAAGGGTTTCACCTTTCCCACTTCCAAAGTACAGGCAGGGACCTGCCTTACTCCACTAGCGCATCGTCATCGTCCTGCGGATTTTCTTGTTCCCCCCTTTGTGCTACCCAGCTTCCTCTTCTCTGATGAAAGTGCCTTTACGGACCACGGACCAGGCTCATGGTCTACACTCGGACGTTTCATCTCAAACAGACGACCTGACATGATTGGTGGCATCATAGTTGGTCAGGGGTTGGCCGGCAACAGTTGTCTCGGGTCTCGCCTGGAAGTCCGGGATGTTCTCAATAGGCAAAGCACGCTAGCTCGCCCCATCGATAACTATCGTTCGCATATATTTGATCTTGAGCTCTTGTCCCCAAATGCCCCTAGCTCTACGTCTCATGGTCATTTCGGACTTGTCTTTCCCACTCTTGGCGATCTCACTGCATTCTCCCGGGCAGCATGTGGTTTGGTCACCAATGGACATCGCCTGGACATCCTTCTTTATGCAGAAACGAACTCCAATGAAACCTTCATCCCTACTGATACATGTGCCTTACATTATCAGAGAGGCTCTTCTGCCATCAGTATCGCCGGTCTGGTGATCTCATCCTGGCTTTCTCGTTTAAGTCACCCGCCTGATGTGCTCATCGCCCTGACGGCAGAGGATGCATTCATAGCTTCCCTGCTCCATGTGACTCAAGGTTCCAGATACGCTACCTCCACACTCGTTCGGCTTGACCACTCCGATCTTATCTACTCAGACTGGATGGGTACCCTATCCCTCATAGAGTGGCAAAGTGCGTCTTATCTATCCCGATTGTTGCACCCCTCTGACTTCAATAGATTGGAATGTGCCACGCGTGGACATCACCATCATAACAAACAATAGGTCGCAATCCCTGGCGCGCCTGTTGCGCTCCTTGAATAACGCCCGCTACTTCGGCGATACCCTTGATCTCCGTTTCAATATGGAAGATTCCGCGGATACCATCACTAAGCAGATGGCGGACGACCTCGATTGGAAACATGGCACTGTATTTGTACATCACAGAGTCGCCCATGGAGGTCTATTGACTGCCGTGGTCGAGTCTTGGTATCCGCACTCAAACGATTCATACGGCTTATTTTTGGAGGACGATGTGGAGGTTTCCCCATTATTCTATGCGTGGATAAAGTTAGGTCTTCTCCGCTATAGGTAGGGGCTTTCCACCGCCGACTTTTGCTTGTCAATTTTGATGGTCATTCCAGGTACGGCGATAGAAAAAACAGATCGCCGCGACTTTTTGGTGTAAGTCTGTACCAACAAAAGAATCTCGAGCTCCATATTGAGGGCCGGAGACCCTTTGATGCCCGCCAACTATTCAATTCTACCGGGATTGCTGCACCGAATACACCCTATCTCTCGCAAATCCCCTGTAGTTGGGGCGCCGTTTATTTCCCGGAACACTGGCGCGAGTTCCACACCTACGTGGTCAGCCGTCTAGCGAACCAATCGGTCTCCTTGAAGCAAGAAATCGTCCCAGATGTCCGTTCGAACCGATGGCGGCGTTCTTGGAAGAAGTACTTCGTTGAAATGGTTTTTTTGCGGGGTTATGTTATGCTTTATCCCAACTACGCCAACTTTTCTTCACTGTCAACCAATCATCTGGAACCGGGTGCCCACGTCAAGCGTTTGCCACGTGTTGTATTCGAAAAGAAGCGTGCCCTGTTTGACCTTCCCCTCATGCCACTTCCTGATGCGAATGCTTCCGAAGTCCTCGGAACAGGATTACTAGACTTGCCAGGCGGTAGAATGCCATCATGGGATGCTCTGCCGGTACTTGATCTACACGGGACCGTCGTTTCGGGGGATTCAATTATCAGGAGAGGCGAAGCACGCAGATCTGTAGTGTTCGGCTGCGCGGAGCCACCTAAACTCCACGATGCACTGTCTTTGCTATGTCTCCAACAACTAGCCTCGTGACGCCGTATTTACTCCAGTCCATACAATTCCCTTTTAGTCTTGTTCCTGTTTTGGTACATCATCCCCATCACGACTCTGCTGTGCCAAATCGTGGACCCAACCTAGGCCTGAGCGCTGGTCGACTACGACCCCATCACGATGAGAGGTAGTCGTGAAGCCCATCAATTGTTTACGATGGCTAGCTGATGGTGTCAGGTTCATCCGTCTAGAGGTTTGATGCAGGATAAAGCCTTCTTTCGCCGACGAGCTGTTCTTACAGTGTGGGTGCGAGGCTCGAGGGTACAAAGTTACATTACAAACTACACAGTCCACCTATCATAGGCACGACATAATATACAATATTATGAGAAGGGTACGTTAATCCGATCTATGAGGCCTGATGATAGTGAGTAGGAGTAGGAGAAGCATTCCAGTTGGAGGTGGACGCAGCAATCTGCAAGATAGGCATCCAACCCCCTGTAGAGACCTGTACAGTACCGACAACAATGACATTGTTGCGAGTGATAGCTCCCGTTCCTACCCTCCAACCGGCATCGCGAGTGGTGACTTGGCTGCCATGCTGCAGTACGTTGGAATACGTTGTACACATAAGGTCGTCAGTCCATCCATCATACCATGTAGAACGTCCGAAAGAAACCCCCTCACATTGATAAACCTGTCAACGACGCCCGCAACGAGCTTTGCATATCGCTCCAGCGTGATCACATTGCGATCACGAGTCTGGTCCCGGATTTGGATCTGGCGCTCCCATGAATCATATCCAGGCCACTGAAGGAGGGGGAAGGAGTGGAGAAGACCATCAGTGCTAGGAATAAAGGACCGAGAACGAGAACGGGGAGGGGGAGCGGCGAGGGAAACTTACGGCAATGCGTATCTGGGTGGAGTGGCCGCCTCCGAGAGGAGCTGGTTGGTCTGCGTGGTGAAGCGACGCGGTGTCGCCCAAGACTGCACGATGCAACGGCAGGCCAATGACGCCGTTATTCTGGACAAAAAACACGGGCATACGCAAATTGGCCTGCTCGACGTATCGGCGCCAGTCCGACTGGTTTGGTGGGCTCCAGATCTTCTGCGGGATGACGTTGCCGAAGTTCTGAGGGGGGATAAAGTCGAGGAGCCAGAGCGGATGGCGTTCGTCGTAGAGCGCATCGACGCGCGCGTCAGGTACGGATGGCTGCGCGACCATCAGGGCATTTGGCCACCCGGGCACGTTGCCGATCAGGTGTACGTCCCTCACGTTTGACTTGAGGAGAGACTCAATAAAAAACGCCGCGTCTCGCGGACCAAACATCCGCACGATGTAACCATTGCTGTGGACGAAAGGTATAGACGTGTACTGGGGATTCTGCTAGCCATTAGGGTAAAAGACCCTGGGTGGTTTGAGGTGAAATACATACGTGGAACATATTGAAGTGAGGAAGGGGAGGTATTTGACTGGTGGAGGTCTAAGGGTCCGGCGGAAGGGGGAGACTTAAGGGGGATATATATGTGTGCTGTCAGATAGTCAGTGGGGCGGTGGGCCGGCGGGACCCCACCTCTTTGTACTTGTACCAATTGCGGGATTTCCACGCTGGCTAGGCCGCATCCTGATAGTACGTGTAGTTGTGAACCAGCAAGGTAACCAGAGCAAGCGCTGCCGCGGTTGGGTGACTACAATCACCCTGCTATGCTAGGCCACGCATCTTATCTGCTTGTGGCACCGCAATCGTGGCACGCTACCGGAGAGTTGTGCCAATTTGGTCCGCTGTCACCGGTCATAGGCAGAGCCACCTGGAAACCGCCAGGAAGCAGGATGCACGATCGCGGATCACGAAGAACGCGTGTAGAGAGAAACGGCCTGCCAAGGCCGCAGACTCGTGGCCACGCCTTCAGCAGGACCATCTGATGCTCGGTGATAATTGGGTGCGTACTCATTGGAGGACACGAGTCAGAGTCAGAGGGTTTCCAAAAACGGGACAACGAGAGACAAAGAACTCGTTTCATACGATCGGTCTACCGGCGCTCTAGTGTTGCTATGCTGCAGGCGCACAGATATCCGGTGAGCAAGACGGTGCAGAAGGGCATTACCAAAGTCATAGATCCTGTGATCATCGTATGCCTCAAAACTACTCCCCTTGTGGTAGAGCTTCTACGCCCACCTTTACATGGATCGAACAACACGTACTAGAGCGAAAAAAAATAGAACACCGCTGCTCCAACATGTTCACGAAACGAGGACCGCCAGCGCGTATACCGTTGAAGATTGTCGCCAGCACCACGAAATTACAGGCGACGTGTATAATTGTAGTGCCTGGGCGCCGGGATATTCTTGATGGTCCCGCATGAAATTTCGGAAACAATACGGGGAGCACACACCGGGATAACGGCCACCATCGTGCGACTGATGTTGGTTCATTCTCACATAGGAAGAGTGAGCTTCCTTCAGCACGAAAAGGAAGCGGACTTTTCAATGGGTCTAGTTTCCGATATATGAAGCGGATATCATCAATGAAACTTACTTCTACAGTGCATCGCAGAGTCACCGACAAACAAATTTAGATGCTGATCTGCGAGCTGTCCAGGCCAAGGGCATGTAAAAAGAGATTTACGTTTCCCAGCTTAGCGCGCCGCTCTTCTTCATCAGCGACCCAACCCTTGTTCGCACTCGCGACGTTCTCAAGCACCTTCTCACGCAGCGCGGTCACAAGCGCTTGTTGCTGTTCGTTTGTCGCGTGCAGAGCAAGAGCTGCGAGGAATTGCCACACAGGCTGGTCGAAAGATTCGGTGTGTAAGGTAGGGGGGACGGCGGAATTAGGCGGGAGTGAGGCCAGTGCCGTGGAGATGCGTGTCGAGGGGAAAAGGTACAAAAGATGGGGATGTAAGAGTTGGAACAGATGGTCGAACATCATCTCCCTACCGGGACTGTTGGTCAGAACTCTACTGGAGAACAGAATAGCCACACCATTGTTCCGTTTCTTCTTGCGTGGGAAGTTCCGAGAGATCCGCGGCGGTCGATATGCTTTGTTTAATCAGCTCAACGCGACTAAGAAACAATGTCAAGATGGCCAAACCAGGCTAAGGAGACCGTGCGATCAGCCGGAAGCGATTGGCAATTGATAGGACGTATAGCTACGTACCCTTGTTTGGGTTATGTAAACGATATCACTTCTCTCCATCAAGAGACCGAGCAGCCCACTGACTAGACGTAGTCCCGCCTTAGCGACGACCGGCAAGATGCTCTGAACAACGCTCCCCAAGAACGCCTGTGTCTGCCTTTCCAGATCTTGCTGGCGGACGCTTTCCTCAGGCGCATCAAGAATGCGCGCGTGAATAACAATGTCCATTTGAGAAAAGCACGCCACTAAGAGAGTAAGCACTGTAAGCATTTGTTGAGAAGAGAGATGTCTCGAGATCCTAGGCAGCAGCTTTTTCCCCTTAGAAGGCGAGATCAGGGATATGAATGGGTGCGGATTGCTGAAAATGTATCCGGATCAGATTTGGTGCGCAGAGAAAAGATGGGCCACAGGAACGTACCTTGTCTCCAAAGGTACCATGACTCTGAGGCCGTCCCATAGTTGCTGAACCAGCTCCGAATACCGCGCGTTCCTTTAGGCGGATTAGGAAAGCCAGGGAACGTTTCGTTTCGTTTAAAAATGAGATTCCACACGTACCATACGTTCCTCGCTTCGGTATCTTCGGCATCAAGACTCGACTGTTCCCGTCTTAGTTGCTCAATATCCAGTACCAGGTCATACAGATGCTCCAGGATCTTGAGTGCTTCCTTCGTAGTCAAGGGATCCTTGCGAGCTGTGTCATCCGGCTTCAAACCTATGAGTACACAACCGTAAACCAAAGAACACTGCCTCACATGGGCGGTGACAACAAGTGCCTCCGCGCCTATTTTTGCTGCTTCCTTCGTAGCGCCTTCACCATGCTCTCGTATGGCGTCCTCTTTGGATATGTGTGCATGTGAGGAGCTGCTTGAAGAATCAACCTGTAACAGTTGCCGCGGTGCCGCTTTGTAACTCCGCCCAGAAGTTTTACCGAGGGCGCCCTGGAGGCTGTTCTGACTCGCCGCTGGTACAGACAATTGTTGGCATTTGTGGCTGGTCCAATGATAAACGCTGAGATGCTCACGTTTTTCTTGTTCTCTTTGGCGCGCATTATTTACGATGCGCTCGACCTGCTGTTCCATTTTCTGCATAGCGCTTGGTCTCCGCCCAGCACCTTTCTGGCCCATTCCTAATCCGACGCCTCCAGATGAGCCAAATTTCAGCACACGCTCATCCGCTGGCTGTAGCCCTAGACGCGAGCGCACGATAGCACCGTACACTTGTGCGTAGAAATCATCCGCATAGGGGTCCTGAGTAACGAGCTGAGAGACCTGTATCCGTGTGATGAAATCCTTGTCAGACTGCGTCATGAGGTCATTGTATCGAGACTGCGGGAACATGAGCACGGTGACGAGATACGAGATCGCGGGAGACATGCCATGTGGGCTATTTTTTCAGCTTTGCGTCTCCGTTTCTCCTCCATACGTTCAGTCTCCATGATCCTACGCATCGCCTCAACTTGAAGAGCATCTTGCTCTGCCTGCGACACAGCCTGCATACCCCGCATGAACTCGGCCTGGGCGATCTCAGACAGGAGCCGTTGCTGCAACTGAATATTTTGCGGCACGTACTGACCCTTCTGCTGGTACTGAGACTGCAGATGGGGATCCGCGAAAGCAGGGGATTGTTGTCGACGGTGGGCAAACTGTTGCGGGGGTACCACGGCAGGGAGAGTCGGATCTGATGGTTGACGTTGATGGAGATATTGATTTTGCATGATTTGATGCTGTCGGACGTCTGGACGCTGAGAACGAAGCTGTCTTTCCATCTGATCAACGCGTAGCTGTTGTTCTTGCTGTTGCAATTCTTGTAACTGGCGTTCTCGTATCTGCTCCTGAAGCTGCGCCTCTTGCAACCGACGTTCTCGCTCCTGTTCCAGCATCTGTTGTTGACGGATCTGGATCTGCAGCTGCTCCTGTAGTTGCTGGTCGCGTAACTGTTGCTGCTGTAGCAGTTGCTGCTGCTGTAGCTGTTGATGAAATCTAGGCGACTGGGCCTGAGGATGCATTCTTGGAGGGGCAGAACGCTGCTGTTGGTAATAATGAGATTGTTGAGCTTGCTGCTGTTCCTGCAACAACTGTTGTCGCTGCGTGGCTGTAGCATTCTGCATGCGCTGGGCGACTGCAGCAGCCTTCATTTCGGCCTCGATATCCTGCAGTGTTCGCACCCCAGCTTGAGGGGTTAGCTGATCGGCAGAGGTACTGGGCGAATGTGATGGCGGCAGGCCCGACGACGACGACGACGACACCGTGGCCCCATTCGAGTGACTCGGGAGACGTACGGAGCCGTTGCGAATATGATCAGCAGGGCTGCGGGAAGTACCACCTGATCGAGGTAGCACAGAGAAGGGCGACTTTTCGTCCCAAAGTGATTGACCTGGACGAGCTGCTGGGCAGAGGGAAGGAGTTTGAGACGGGAACGGACTTTAATTCTGTAACGACCGTACACAAAGATGGGGCCTGAGATCCGTGGGCATGTACCGTGTCCCAAGATACATCCGGGTGTGCAAGTGATGGCTTGATCCCGGGCGGAGATGGCGGGGGTCCAGGATGGCCATCAAGCGGAAGGGTCTGCTGGGTGAAATCAAAGTCCTTACCTGCTCGTTGTAAGCAGAAGAGAAACCACAGATTGAAGGGTAAACTTGCCGACTTGCTCAATTCCTCCGAAAGTCTCGTCATTCAATTCATCGCCACCTTCTTGAAGAGCATCGCCGAGCCCATCGTAGCTGTCTTCGCCCCAAGTGTAGACGGCGAGGTCCTCTTGCTCTACCCTTCCCTCTCTAAGTCTTTGCTTTTCTTGTTGCAAACGATCGATTTGTTCGAAACCGAAGAAAGACATAAGAAAAGGAGAGAACGGTCACATCGACTCGACTGCTGAGCTGCGGCACAATTCTCCCTTTCCAAACAAAGCCATACAATAGGCTGGGCGGCCTACACAACACCACAACACCAACAACAAATCTAGTTCTATTCCTCATGACAACTCGTGAATCTCCTCCAGAACGTCCAAAATTGTACTAGCGCTCCATGCCTGCGTAGCACACGAGTCTTGGCAGAAGGCACCGTCCTTGTTCGTTAACTCAGGTAGCCCGGCCCAAGGGTCATTGCGAATATGTGCCCGAGGAGCGCGAAGGATGCCATGGATGTGGTGCATAGTCACAGTAATATCCTGAACCACAGCTGTTAGTAGCGAGGGTGGGCGAGTAGTGATCCCACTGACATCCTGTCCATCTCCATATCTCGAGTCGAAATGCAAATAAGCACGTAGGAAGTAACCCAAAGGCCATCCCCACTCGGGACCCTGAAAACGATAGTCAACGTGGGACGTTATCCTCCTGGAGAGCACTGACCTGGTGATAATTCCTGCCTTTTGCGGTTGCAGCATCGTTTGAATCGTTCGAGTTATCGTAGTGGGGGCGATACTGTAAATCACCCGGGTCGAGTGTCTTCATTCCCAACGGCCCCCTGAGAACTTGATCTGCGAGCTTCAACGCGCCGAGCGCATGTTCCGGGTCAAAAAGTTCCGGCGCCACTGTCATTGCAATCGGGAAGTTTGGTCTGAACTGGTAATCTGACCATTCCCGTCCAGGCCCAGAACCGACGACATCCTTGTAAATCCCACGGCGATTGACGAGGGTTGGGTTGATGGAATACGCCTCATCCTCCAAGGGGTCTATGTACTAGAATGAGCGAACACTCGTCAGACTAGTGGTTCACGCACCCAGAGGTACGTAATGTAGCCGCTCAAATGACTCTTGAATCAAGTCATTCCACTCCCGATATGTGACCAAGCGTCGTTTTCCGCTCACTGTGTCACCAATGTTATAACAGTGCAAGGATATTTCGACCAGACACACCTTCGGCTTCAACTCCTTCGAAAGGAAACTCGCCTCTGCTTGATAATTCGTCTAGCCACCTTAGCGTGCTCTTCAATAATCCCGTAATCTCGATCGGTGCACCATCCCTCGGAGTCCCCGGAATTCCCTTTGTTCCCGCCTTTTCCGACTCGCCCATTTTGTCCATCCACGTTCCGCAGTTCCACGCGTTTCCTCCCAAAATCAAGCCTGTATTCCAATCGACGTGTATGTTGATATTGAAACCTTCCTCGCGCATCTGCATATCGAGGTTGGGACCGGCATTGTATTCACGAAAGGAGATACCGTCTGCATGTCGCTGCAACACTTCTTGGATGATTTCTGCGATGCTGCTGGTCTCCGCATAAGCGAGTTGATCATTCCAATCTACCCAGATATCGTCCTTAGGGAAGCGACGCTTCACGTTCTCATTCAGTAGAGTATGGCCATCTGGAGCCTTCTTGACGTAATCCTGTATATTCTGAAGCATCCACCAAGGTGAATCACGCGAGTTGTATCTGTGAAGTAAGATCAAGCAAACAGTATTCAAGGCATAGGAAATACCTACCTTGGGTGGCGAACAGAGTCTAACAGATTCGGAATCAAGCCATGCTTCAAGGTCGACGCGAATGCCAAGATGTGCCTCCTTGCAGATTCGAAATTGCCGGTCGTCAAAAACAGACCGCGCAGAGAGATGAATACATCTCTGCCCCAGCATCTTGCCCAACTGGAGGCAAAGTGGGGTAGTCCCGCAGCTAGCGAAGGAACACTCTTGGCTGGATCTAGCGAAGCCGATTGCACGAGTCCATGCATCTGTAACGACACCATTGCCAAATCCTGAGTGAATGAGTGGCCAGAGGAGACAAAGTCGGAACATTGTTCGATAGCGACGTGACGAGCAGCTTTATACGCCTCTGAAATCACGATAGCAAAGTACTTTGGTCGAAGGTATGGCGGTACAGACGCTTTAATACCGTCAAACCGCTCCTTGAACCACTCTGCGGCTTTGCGAGTCCTGGGCAGCACAGTAGCCTGTTTGAAGAGTCGTCGGGACACATAGTCTAGTGCCCAAGACCCCTCTCGCAGATGGCCACAGAGAGGATGCCCCAAATCGTTATGTTGTATGATGTGTTTTAAGGGATGCATCCAGCCCTCGAGACCGCAATATTTGAGTTTTCCAAGACCAGGAACGTCATAAACACCTATTTCACCACCTGTGGCATCCAATTCCTCCCCTTCGGCCCGGAATAATATAGTGTTCAAGTCAACAAGGTCCATGTCTTGGAATGCGTCCTCTGCTTCCGAACCGCAAAATTTTTCGAGAGCCGGATCCAAACCTTCGAGTTGAGTCGCGAAGATCATAATGCTGCCAGGTGGGAAGTGATCAGGAACAACGATGTCCGAATATGGACCTTGACCGTCGCATCCCCAAGACGGGGAGACGGGTTGATGGCGGACTAGCTTAGACGGAATGCCAGTGATCGTATCGGGGACAGGAGTATCCTCAGTGAATTCTATACTCGCTCCGAAAATGAACTTCGCGCTTGATCCGCGAAGGCGTATTGGTTCGACTGCCCAGAGGTTGTAAGCATCAGACAAACACCAGACAAGGGAAGAATTTACTATATCCACGGTCTTTCGAGCCCCGTGAAGAGGGGTAAGCCGTGTGTGCAACCAGCAGGTAGCCGCTCTGTGTACCTGGATGTACACGATGTATGACAAGATACTGTCAGGGCAACTTAGTCGTTTCTTGAAAAATATAGCAATCGAATCGACGGCGTACATCATTTTCTTGGTGGATGTGACCTTCCTCAAATCCTTCGAGAACCATCTCCCGGTGCAGGCTATTTAGCAGCCTCTTTGCAGCTGCGATGCCGCTGCGTCCAAATTGTTTCCCTTCCATATCGTCTACCCCGACAAGCTCGTAAGATCTCTTCTCCGTGACGAGTTCGAGTAGTCTTGGATATACTTCGTCAAAACCTTTCACGCTTCCCGTGGCGGACCAGGAGAATGCGACAATAGCAGCTGTCGATAAAGTATCCTCTGCTGAACGCTTGCTAGCTGTCGATTCGTTGTCATGTGTCTGATCATACAGTAACGCGTGCGGTAGCGAGCCAAAAATTGGGGAGATGGTACATGGCCGGATGGGGCCACGCCCTGATGCAGTTGGGGAGGCGACATAGGAGAATGAAGTAAGGCAGGCGTTATCCATCGAACCAAACGGTTTCCCGAGGCCATAACGCCAGGTGATACGAGAGAGCTCCTTAGGTTCCCAAGCATTTCCGGCTTCGCGGACAAGGCTGTTAATACCAAGCCTACTCACGAACACAGTATCCATGTCCTCGCTCCCGGTAAAAAGTTCGGCAACGACATAAAGATCGGGGTTGACTGTACGAGCGCGGTCAAGGAGTGTCGTGCCGACGTGTAGTGGAGTAGAATGACAGTTATCAAGCCGGAAGCCAGTGAACGTGCGCGCCAGGGTCATGACATACTTAGTCATGTGTTCCCAAAGAAATGGTGAATCCTTGGGAGAGGAACCGTAGTTGAGTTTAACGCAATCGCCCCAAGCGATGACTGTACGTTGGAAATAGGCTTTGGAAGGAAGAAGTGCAAAATTGGCTAGAGGGTCCGCATTCCATAACCATCCGTTTACGGCGAGAGAGTACTTGAGTGGCTCTTTGTCGGCACCCCGAATACGAGCAAAGTAGGATTCCATTATCGGGGACCTGTGGCTGCTTAGCTTTCACATAGGAAGACAGACAAGGACACCGACGTTCTACTGATTTCACCTAACTTTGGGCCATGATCATCGAGACGTCCGTATTTCAAACGGTTCTTGATATTATCCAAGATAATTTTCAAATCCTCCTCCCATTCCTGGTAAAGTGGCAGATTCAACGCATCCACGATGTCACCCCATGTATTCACAAAGTCAACGTCATCCTCGCGGGCGGCCAGGACGAAACCAGCTGCGATAGCACCATCCACGGTCACACCAAACCGTTTGGCATACTTTGACAAACCCTGGAGAACTTCCCCGTTGCGATACGCGCGAATGATTGTTGCAAGCTCAGGAACACTCTTGCCCTGGACGTCAGGTCCTTCCCACCCCTTGATATCTCCAACTCTGAGAGCCTCCTGGATCTTTCCCTTCTCCTTCTTGACGTCAAGAACGTAGTACTGCCAGAATTCGAATCGCTGAAGGTACTGGTTGAAGGCATCCACAATGAACTCGATATCACCCATTGACTTAACCTCAGTAGGCAAACCGTAGTCCGTTAGCGAGCTGGAGAACTCGATAATGGCGTCATCCAGTTCGAGGGCGGGAATGAGGTGTGGGAAATTGAGCGGATTGTAACCTATAACCCGAATAGATCGAAATTCGTGATAGAAAATCTAGGTGAAACACTTACCGGCCTCTGGATGCCCCTCAAGCCAGGGACTATTGTTCGCCGTGTGATTAAGGACCACATCAGTCAGATGAAGGAGACCGTATTGGTCACGAGCCAGAGTAAGGACCTCTTCCATTTTTGTGATTCCTCCGTCCTCCTCTGCAGATTGGGGATCATCAAACATGCTAGGCTCGTAGCGAAGTTGATCCTTGATTGAGTAGGGCGAGTTGCTCTCACCGCGTTCTTGGAGTGGCGTCCAATGTAACATGTTGTACCCCCGGTCCTTGGCCTCTGCGAAAAAAGCCGGCCACTTAGATACAGGACCCATCCATTTTGAGACGATGCTTAGAAGAGAGACTGCGGAGAGAGGGAGGTTAATAATCTCGTCCTGTACAGCTGCGCCTCCGTCTTCAGGTAGTAAAGGCTTTAATTCACTGTTGAGGATGGGAGTACGAGCTTTGATTCGAAGGAGTGGATCAATGTTGAAGTAGCCTTGTCTACCAGTGATACGGTGTCCGGTAGTTTCATCTTCGTACTCGACCCAATAAGCAAACGCGCCAGCATGCGATATCGGAAGGTCAATTTGTATGGGTTTAGAAAAATCTGTGGGAAGCCTGCATGTACATTTCGCTTTCAATAATGAAGTGATAAATTGTGGGGTTTGCATTGCGTACTTTCGCTCGACAAACTTATTTCGATCAAACACGCCCCCATCAAGTGGGAAATCGGTTTTAAATACCCCATTTCTAGATGCCGGAGTGCCTGCTTCCAGTGAAACGCGGAGAATATACGGAATATCTGCGGGAGGGAGGCGAATATACTATATAAGGGTTGTCAACGTTGTGACAGCTACATGTCGATTTGAACCTAGACGAACCTCTCGACTCTTGCTTGGGCCTCCATCGGGCTCCAGTGGTAGTTCATATATACGAATGGGTGCTTCACCGTACCGTATCGCCGACTCGAAAAAGTCAACACCTTCATCGGCGGGTGTCTTGGGGGTCTTGGCAATTGTAGGCGAGGAACCGGCAGATGAGGGAGGGGACACATGTTTGTTTTTGTCAATGATCAAACTAGGGCGAGGAAAGGAATTGGACGCTTTAGAGGTGGCAGATTTGAACTTTGCTGCAGCCATCACGGATGTGGCGATGGCGGATGGTGGGAGGACGGAGGGTGAGAAGGAAAAGGCCGAGACATCCGTACGAGTACGCGTTTAGAACCATCCTGATAGACCTGACGTCACTTGCATACTTTATCGAGGAACTTTTGCGAGTGGATTAGGCAGCCACCTCGACGTCATGCTTGTATTGTCGAGGTCTAGCCTTACGACGAGTTGAAGGAGGAGGAAAGTTCACCACTTCACTACTTAATTAAGGTCTAGGTCGATAACCAGGGCCATCACAAGCGAGGCGCGCTTCGTCCGCGGTTCTAGTACGTGCGAATTCGGGCTCTCCGTCCATCTATCCGTTTCCCGTTAACATAAACGATAATGGGCTTGTTCCATTCCAGTTCGCGCTCTAAAGTCACCTGGCCGCGACATCCCGCACAGCTGGCTGTTCCATCACGTGGCGAGCTCAACCTTGAAGGCCATGACACGATTTCGCTCCGCACGCTCATCGAGACACGTTGTCCGAGCGTATTGACGCCATTCAAACCGCTCTGGTGGGCTTTTAAGTAAGTCCGACATCCCTCATTTTTGCCCAGACATCTTATTCTGCCTCATATAGTGGTCATTTGCAGACCACATACTCCACCTTCGGCGACTTTTCTCAAATAGATCGTGTTGTGTATGATAGGTGCGTTTTGTTGGTGCCGTTCCCCTTTCGGATGACAGATAATCATCGATCCCGACAGGAAACTACTTGAGCTCAAAGATGGTGGAACTCTGTCCGTGGATAACGACATCTTTCGAAATTGTTGACTGACTAAGTTGAATGGCTTCGGTAGTGGGATTGACTTCACACCGCCAGCCAATGCTGGCCGTGTCTGTGCGGAAACAACACCCGTTGTCGTGGTTCTGCATGGTCTTACTGGCGGTGCGCAATTTGAAACTGGCAAGATTCTCGCGCGGTCATCTCTGACATGAGCTAGAACAGGTTCATACGAACCATATCTTCGTAACATTGTCGCCCCCGCTGTAGCACCAGTTGGGGAAGGAGGCCTGGGATACCGTGCTGTGGTGGTAAACTCTCGAGGATGTAAGCGACACCTTTTTCAATATTTCCTGCTGAGCGCCTTGAGTCTCGCTCCCGATTTGCAGGTGCTGGGGTACCATTGACAAGCCCTCAGTTGTACGGACTCGGCCATACCGACGACTTTAGGCAGGCAATCCTCTACATCTCGAAGTTGTATCCCCGTGCACCCCTTCTCGGACTTGGATTCTCCATGGGTGCCAACATACTGACACGATATGTTGCCGAAGAAGGCGAATCATGTCGACTTGTTTCAGCATTTGCGCTTTCCTGTGTACGCATACATCAGCTTTGATTCATTTTGCTGTCCATATTAACACACGTTTAGCCCTGGGATATAGTGAAAGTCGCCCAAAGGTGCGCCCTTGGAGACCCATGCATTTATTGACTCGTAATTTTTACACACGCAGGTTAAACGATACTTGGTTCCAGCGTACCGTTTATTCCAAAGGCCTCGGTAGGAATCTCAAGAGCCTTCTCAACCATCACTCCAACTCGATCCGCCGGTTTTCTGACACTCACATCGCCCAAGCGCTCGATGCCGTTCTTGCGCAGTCGCAGCTGACAGCAGTCCAATTTGATACCCTCATTACTGCCCACTTCGGGGGCTCCTCCCCTCCATTCCCCTTTCCGGACGCGCATGCGTACTACGTGCACTCATCTAGTTACGACAAGATCGACGCAATCCGGATACCCTTCCTCGCGATCAACTCGGATGACGACCCGATTGCCTCGTGGGTACCGCAGGATTACGACGGCAGTAAATGGTTCACACTTGTGACCACCCGCGGAGGGGGTCATTTGGGCTGGTTCCAGTCGGGAGATATGACAAACCGTTGGCCCCGGCGACCCGCATTGGAATGGTTCAAGGCGACTGCAGAGGACGTGAGCCTAGGACCCCGAAAGGTGCGCCCGGTTGAATGGAAAGACGGCTGGCTAGTAGAAAACGAAAATGAGCACCTTGGGTGTCGGGAGATTGGGGACGGTGGGACGATTGAAGGTACATCTGGACAAATAGCCGGTTTATTGGCGGGCTTTTGACGATGATAGAAGACAATTGGATTGCTTTTCATGATCGCACGCGCACGCAACACGACGAATAAATGCAATAAAATGATTTTGGGATCCGGAGTCCTTAGGCCAGAGCATTCTCATAATTCCAGCAGTGGAAAAATGACATACGAGCGGTAAGGACCGAACCTATATCCATACTGCATGCACATTCAGCACGTTGCGCTAAGGATAGCATAGCTCGAAAGTGGTACTGTAATTAAACGTTAATCAGAGCTCGAAACAACGCTTTCAGGGCATTTCGATCTTAGAAATAGCTCATGTTCAAAGTCATGATTGATTTATTTCTATGTGTTAGTGGGGATCTAGGGCTACAAGAAAAAGAGTGACGTCCCAAGCCACTCCAGTAGGACACCTCGGAGCGCAATGACCGCTCACCCTAAGTCAGATGATAGGGCTGGGGGTTGCGTTGTCCTATGTAGAAGAGGCATTGAGCACTGCCATGAGTCATACTAAGCACAAAGTGAGGCCAGAAAAGTACGGTAGTCACGTCCAGGAGCAGCAGGCGACACAGAAATGCAGGAAGCTCACTATCAGGTGTCACAACGTCGACGTCCATGAAGGGGTACCTGAGGTACACACACATGCACGATGCATGTCTTCGGCTCGGGCCCTCTCAGAACGGCGTGCCTCGTACCTTAAAGGCCTTAAAGGCACGATTATCGATATTTTGATCGATATTGATCATTGGAACACAGCACGTGATTACATTATTTTGTCGTTTCGCTGGCTGCGCTGCTGGCAGCATCTCACACGACAGTCCCGCCGCTGTCCTGTATGAGGCTCTTGGGTCGCTTTTTGTTTTTTTGGCTTACTTATAATTAGATCAATCTTAAATCTTAGACTTTCACTATACGGAGACCTTGTCACTAAGCGTGACACGTTGCAGAACGATCTCAACTGCCGACAAGTGCTGGATTGGCAGTGCAAGACTACGGCCATCACGGGTATCCCAATGCGTTATATATATGCAAAGATTTCTGTCTGTCCGTTCTTCACACGAATATGTTCTTCCGTTCCAAGTCGCGCTCTAATAAGGTCACCTGGCCGCGACAACCTGCACAACTGGCTGTTCCATTACGTGAGGGCCAAGACGACACAATTTCGCTCCGCACGCTCATTGAGACTCGTTGTCCGAGCGTGTTCACACCATTCAAACCCCACTGGTGGCTTTTCAAGTAAGTAATAGGTCCCTCGTGTTTGTCTCATCCACCAGACATCTCGTCCTGCCCCTGCCCCATGAAGTGGTCACTTGCAGACCGCATACTGTAGCCTCGGTGACTTTTCTCGAGTAGACTGTGTTGTCTATGATAGGTACGTCGTGACAATGCCGTTATTGTTTTTGATGGCCAATTTTCATCGGCCCTGACAGGAAACTGCTTGGGCTCAAAGATGGCGGAACTCTGTTCGTAGATAACGATCCAGTATCTTTTGAGATCGCCCACTGATCATTCTTCGGTAGTGGGCTCGACTTTACACCACCAACCAATGCCGATCACGTCTTTTCCGAAACGACGCCTATTATCGTGATTCTGCATGGCCTTACTGGCGGTGCGTAGGTTGTGACCGGCGAGATCATGTACCGCTCTTCCTGACATGGATAGAATAGGTTCGCACGAAGCATATGTTCGTAACATCATTGCTCCTGCTATAACGCCCGTTGAGAAAGGAGGCCTGGGATACCGCGTTGTGGTGGTAAACTCCCGTGGATGTGAGCAACATCCTTTATCGGATTTCTGGCAGAGGGTTTTGAGACTTGTTACCTGATTGCAGGTGCCGGTGTACCCTTGACAAGCCCCCAGCTGTTCGGCTTTAGTCACACAGATGACATCAGGCAGGCAATCATCTACATCGCAGATACGTATCCTCGCGCTCCTCTTCTCGGACTTGGATTCTCCTTGGGTGCCAACGTACTGATACGATATGTCGCCGAAGAAGGCGAATCATGTCGACTTGTCTCAGCCTGTGCGCTTTCCTGTGTACGCGCACACCACGTTTCAATTCATTTTGGTCTCTGGTGCTAACACACACGTTCAGCCCTGGGATGGATTGACGACTTCCAATAAGTGCGTCCCGATATATATAATTCATTCGCATCCTACTGACACATAATTGCCCTACACGTGCAGTTTGGAGGGTACTTGGTTCCGCCGTACCGCTTATTCCAAAAGTCTTGGTACGAACCTCAAGAGACTTCTCAACCGTCATGCCAACTCGATTCGCCAATTCTCCGACACTCGCCTCGCTGAATTGCTTCCTGCCGTCCTGGCGCACTCCCGTATGACGACGCTCCAGTTCGACGACCTCGTCACCGCTCACTTCGGGGGCTCCTCCCCTCCATTCCCCTTTCCGAACGCTCATGCGTACTACGCGTACTCGTCAAGTTACGAAAAGCTCGACGCGGTTCGGATACCCTTGCTCGCGGTCAATTCGGCTGACGATCCGATTGCTTCGTGGTCGCCACACGGTTACGACCGCAACGAGTGGGTCACACATGTGCTCACACACGGAGGGGGGCATTTGGGTTGGTTTCAATCACTCAATGCGGAAGACCGTTGG
>QFEA01009917.1:1389-16799 GCA_003315975.1 Lactifluus echinatus
TCACTCGTGACCGTTTGAATAGCATCACCATGAATATTCGTCGTTTGGCTATGCGGAGCATTAGATGATACAGAAGAACAAATACCAGCGACCTACGTTTGCACGGCAGTGACCTGAGCCTGAGCCTCTGTGCTCTTTTCTAACTCAGCCATTTGCTGGCGCTGCACGGATGGGGCGGCAATCTCTTGGCCAAGGATGATATCGCGAATTTCGCTGGACGTCAGAGATGCGATGTTTACGCTATTACGTTTGCCGAAGTCCTAGTGTCACATTGATGTTAAGTCCGCGTAACATAATGGGGTTCTGAAACTCACGGCTAGAATCAGATCCTTCATTGCGAGTTCAACCTTAATCCATTCTTCGTCACTCAGAGTTGGCCAGACGAAATGGGATTCTGTGATAGTATTTTTGTCAGGGTGAAGGATGATTTTTGCCTTTTCGTTGTTGACATGCAGACCACGCAGGAGGAGAATTACGCGGGAGAATGCAGTGTAGCTCGAGATGGTCTTGAGCCAGTCATCTGAACGATTTTGAGTGAATTACAAATTAGGTTGACTACGCTTTCCTCACCATAAAGACTGAATAGGACCATTTGAGGTTGGGTCGCGCGCTTCATGGGGAAGAGGGAAATAGATTAGATACCGAGAGGGCCTGCAACTCTAGAAAGTTTTCATACCAGAATAAGATCACCGAACTTTTCCATCTTCATGCAGGCCTGGAAAGGGAGTTGCAACTCACTTCCTTTGATGACAATATTCGGGAAGTCGAGCAAGTGGACCTCCAGAGGATCTGTGCATCTTTGTCAACTATGAGTTTCCGAGCCGTATACAACGCACATACCCAACATGCCCTTCCGGGTGACAATGACTTGTTTTGGCTGTTCCTCTACAGGCAGTGATCGAACCAAAGCTGCAACTTCTTCGGCTGTCTTCCATTTCGCCAGTTGTCCAAGACGTTTTTGACCTGCCCATACACTAGTGTGGATGATCTTGAGGAACAATTGACCAGACCTCGGGTTGAAAATGAAAATAGCGCCGTCTAGAGTCGATCACATCAGAGCGACGCGCTAAATATGGCTTTGAAGGGACTTACTGATGGGCTTGGTCGTCAAGTTGCCTTCGAATGTCTTATGGCTGCAGGAACACTTGTCAGCATAAGGGGGCGGGGGCTGTCAATACCAAACTTACATGGTTACACGATAGACATTCGTATCGTCAACGAACCCTGGGATTAAATATAAGGATGAGTAAGTGGACAAAGATGAGAAAGTGTCGTACAAATGATCTGGTTAGAAAATAGCTCGGAGAAGTTCTACACATTCTCACATCAGTGACGAAAATCGCTGCAAGAGCAAACACTAACCTGGCTATTAAGATACGGTTCCGTCGGCTCCGACGAATACAGCTGAAGGCCCTTCCTAATACGTTCACGGAGAACGTGGCATGCAGGATTAGCCTTCATGATCTTCGCCATAGCTTGTTGGATGAGTGGTTTGAGACCCGGGAACCAGTTGCCAAAGGCCGACCACAGGTTATAAGCCAGGTCCATGCCAATCATGAGACCAGTAGGCGAAGGATAAATGCTCATCGAGTCAGACACCTGGAAATTAGACTGTCTCAGCGGAGGTTCTGCGCTGACAAAAAAAATCAAACCTACATAGTCCAGGAATTTAGCTCGTGTGTACCGCTCAATGTCGTGACTGTCGAAGTCACCCCATCGTAATTGAATATCAACCCAGAACTTGTTGCTTGTGGTACCGTCCATCTGGTCCTTATTCTATACAAATGGATTTAGGGTTGGTAAAGGAAATGGAAAAATACATCAAACTCACGTCGGTAACAAGCGAGGGACGCGCAATATTCCACTGAGAACAAGGAAATTAGAGCCAACAAACCCTGCGACCTATTGATGACTGACCTTGTATGCGGAGAATAAGAGGATGTCTGCACAAGACGAGTTCATCTTGTAACTCTTACGAGGGTGAATCGTCTCCTTCTGCACTGTTTCGATCTGGAGAGGTTCAAGCTCCTGATCAAACACTTGACACTAGAAAGCACGTGATTGAATGATCAACAAGGGAACCATAAACTGCCAACTTACCAGATCCATGACAACACTCTCATGAACTGTAGCAGAGCATAAGACATGAATTTCGTTAGGGAAATGTATATGTGACATACTCTTCTGCCACAAGTGCGCACGGAAGATCTGAATCAAACTGATCTTCAGCGTTGGAATTTTGCCGTGCCTATGAAAGTTGACGTTAGCATAACGAGGACTGACAAGGGTAGACGATCTATTCATACATGAAGATACCCGTGAGATCCAGTTGCACCTGGAAACCGACGTAGACATTTGCGCGATTGATGGTTGGACTCCACCACAGCGTGAAGCGACGATTGGGAATTTGATTGAGACCTGAGCGCTGTGCATTGGTGAGCTTCTTGTACCGCATCGATTCTTCGAAACCGGACGCCTTCTCCCAGAAGAGACCCTCCCAGGTGGGGAAGTATGTACCCTTGAAGAGGGTGTGTTCGAGGATACCTTCCACGCCTCCTAACGCAGCGATGACATCGACGCGATAGTTGTTCAGTTGCCACAGCTTGCCATCGTGACGCTGAGATGTCCACCAAAACGGGTTACTACCGGACAGATTAAACAAACTGTTACCATCGAGTGAATGTACAGCTCACTGTTTGAGAAGCTGATATTGCTTCCAGTCAGTTCGCACACGCCAGCCACGGTCGTACGCCAATCTAAATTGACATATATCAGTGGCCGCCCAACAAGATAAGTAGAGACACATACGTATGACGATCCTTCTGGAAAAGTGTATTGATGCGGGGGATGCCACGGTCCCAGCTGTCCTCCAGATCTTCCAACGTAAGGCGACGATTTTGGGCGTTCGCCTCCTTGCGCTTCATCGAGTACTCCGACCAAACGCGCGCGGAGTCGAGGAACTCTGCCTCCCATGGTTGCAGGTAACGATATAGGTTAGGAATGAGTTGGTCTTCCTCATGTGTCATACCAGCACGGAAGTGAGTAACTTGAAATCAAGTATAAGCACACAGCAATCAGAAAACGTCAAGAACGCATGTCCATACCTCCAACATCAGTCTGTTTTGACCAACGGAGATCGCTCTGCGGGATGAGAACGTGTCCCATTGACAACATTCCAAGGCCTCCCAATTCCTGACGACTCGATCAGAATATGATGAGCTACCACACAAGGCAAACTGAACCTTGGGCGTATAGAATACAACTGGTGGGAAACGCGACGGCATCTTCGAGTTCAGCCCAATCTTCACACGAGTCTGAATTTTATTTTCTGCCTTCACCAATGCATCAAGGAGCTCGTTTGTGTGAATGACCGCCTCGCGATAATAGGTCATGAGGCCGATGAGTGCCGTGTTCCACTTGTTCACAATCTTTGAGAACGTTGTGGAGCCAGAGCTCATCAAGACTTGGCGGATGCGATTATTGAACTGCTGGACGCCTACATATGCTGTCAGCGTCAAGAAAAAGCGCAATATTCTGCATATTGTACAGCACCTTCATCCGAGACGCGTAAGAATGCCTGCGCCGTCCGCTCTTTTGTTTGTTCATTCGTGAGGTTCCAAACAGCGTCCTTGAGCGAGTATTGCTCCCCCCCCATCGTCCGGATCTTAGGCAGGATCCGCACTTCGAAGCCACACATAGAGAACAACAACTGAGGGTTATCGCGTGAATACACACTCACAAACGTGTCTTCCCATTCGATCGTTGTCAGTGACCGCGGTAAACTCTGCTTCACGTTCCAAAACACTGCACGACCCAGATTAACGTCGTGTTTAATAAGGCGCATGCGACAGTCACGCGGCCAGCAACGCTTGTTGTTGTACCCGATAACGTTATTGTTGGTTGGGTCTGGGTTGGCGCTGAGATATCGTTGGATGAGATCGCGTGCCTCATCTGCAGTGAAGCGGAAGAGAATGTGGAGCCTGTCCACGTAGCGGGAGTACAAGCGGATAGGGTGGCGTGTCTCGGTTGCCGAGTCACGATATTGAAGGAAATTGTTGGGCATCTGTGGTGGACCCGCCATCTCGCTAGCTCTCTGCAGACCTAAGATAAGAATGTCGAGCACAAGACCATAATATTGGAAGACAAAGGCAGAGAACTGCAGCCCGCGAATCATGCCATACGCGTTTGTATGCGCCATGTCCTTGTAAGTAAGGACTGTGTTATTCTTAGCAGTGATGTAATCGGCCAGATTGTGGTCAAGGATGAGACGGAGTAGTCGATTGAGGAGTGTCAGGTCAATCTTCTCGTATACTTTGGAAAACACAGTCTCCATCATGACATTGCATTCGCCATCGCTTGTCTCCCAGATGTCCGTCAGATTGTTGATGCCTTGGCACCATTTGTACACCAAAAGTGGCGGTGGCTCCGTGTCCGCGGGCTTGATCCATGCAGGGAAAAGGCCGCGTTTATCTGCCTCGAAGAACAAAAATTGGTCGAGATAGGCGTCGGTGATCTTTTCAACCGGCTCGATGTCGTAGCAGGGAATGAGCTTGTCATAGGTATCGAAGAACTCGATGCCAGCCTCCTTGAATGCTCTTTGAGTAAGTAATAGCCGCTTGATACGCGACAGGCACTCGTGGGGGTTATCGTAAGCCTGCTCGATGAGTGCCAGTTCCTCACGCTGCGACTGGTTTAGACGCCCCTTGACGGAGTAAGCCTCTTTCAGCTTTTCAAGAGCGAGGACGAGTAGTTTGGTATCATGTTTGTACGACAGTGGTCTGAAACATGTCAAGACATGATTACACCCCGAGAGGAAATGGGCTTACGGGAAAGGGATCGGAGCAAACTTCCGACTCTCAAGCCAATGGACGGTCGCGGTGTAGATAGCCACAGCCTCTTCCGCACTGATATACGGACCATCCTTGAGGTAAGCATGTTGGCGTTCCTGTTCTGCCTTCAAATACAGCCGTGTGAGACGACCAAGATTCTTCTTCACAACGGCCTTGTCGACAGTTGCGCCACGCCTGATACGCTCACGGTTGTAGTGGGCCACCCTGTCCAAATGATAAGTTTGACACAAAATGAAGAATAAAACAGACTAACGATGTCCACCAGTCGGCCTTGCTCTTAATGTAGCGCAGGATAATGTTCTCGATGGCCGTGGGCATTCCTGGCACTTTCCAGGGGATATTCGCCTTCCAGCACCGCCACGCCTCTGATAGATGTTGCAAAATCGTCTTGGCCTTGTTTTGCTTGATCGACTCGGGCATCATATCAAGAATGTCATGCATAACGGCTGCACGAAGTTCAAGATCATAATGAGATTCGACACGCTGTTTGGTAACGGTTTTGGCAACGCCTTTCGAGTTTCGTCCCTCAAACTGGCGGGCCAGAAGATTGCCAAGCCAGCGTTCAAGGAGTGGCACGATTCCGCGCATGAAGAACAGCCAAACCCGCCAGCCCGGGGCCCAGAAGCCGACACCAGGACCTTTACCAACGGGACCAGTATTGAAGCGATAGTAAATAAGGTGCTTCAGGTCTTTCGTCATTCGGACCTGCCGCATGAGCTTGTACTTATAACGGTACATGCCCGTAAGGGCGCCGACATGCGCAAAAATGTATTGTAGGGCGTCCGCGAGTTGAAAAGCGTCCACATTGCCGAGACGGAATTGAACGTGGGCATCAACAACTAGCTTTGTCAAGCGAAGAATTTCACGACAAAGGTGGAAAGCGTTTCCGAAACGAGACTTCTTACGCTCTTTCGTCGTCAGCGTTCTGTAAACCCGATAGTCAGCGCACTGCGCCACCAAGGAAATAAAGACACTGACTTGACAGGTTTCAAATTCATGTTGTAATCGAGATGCAAGTAATTCAGGTTCTGAAAACTTTGGGTTAACACAATCGAATTCAAACAAACACGTGGCGGAACGCAAACCTTGCGATGAATAAGCAGGTTAAGCATATTGTATCCCTGCCGGCAGACCTGTAGCCCTGCCTCGACCCAATCCAACTTCGTCGTCTGGAAAAATTTGGTCGCCTTCAACTGCCGGAACAGATTCTTCTTTGTCATAGCTTTCTCCGATCGTGACTTCAGCTCGTTCAAGACATAGCACTTTAGCAGCTTCTGGTAGGATACCCGAACTTTGACAGGTTGGTTCGGTGGGCAGTGCTCCAGGTACCAGTTCTTGACTAAAGGAACGTCCTGCGCGCGGCGCATGTGCCCTGAGCGACGACAGTACGGTTCGGGAGCCCACCACAACGCAATGGCATCTGCAGTAATATCATTCTCCAATGGCTTGTCTTCGAGGAATGGTACAAGTTCCTCAGGGAGCTCAAAGTCGTCGTCGTCCTGCCCATTTGGCCCAAAGATGGCATCCTCATGGGAGACAAGAGGAGCGTTTTTTGGCGTCGCACCACGCAAAGAGATCGGATTGATAAGTGGATCGAAATAGAAGGCGGGTAGGTCAGGATCGTCAGTACGAATGTACACATTCTTCGTGGCATGATATGGAGATATGCTGACTGAGCGCGGTAGGGAGTTGTATAAGTGCGGGAAAGCAACTTTGTATTCTGTGCGGATCTGCTGACGAATGATGACCTTGTTGATATCGTTGAACTCATTCCAATCCTCGTCATAATTATCCATATCACGATAGAGCGGCTCAAATTTGGGGCCTCCAGGAATTGCCATGTTAAGAGCCTTGGCGGTAAAGAATGACTTTTTGTCAAAGAGATACGAGGCATTAATGTCTGTATGATCTGACAGGAGAGTACGACCAAGCCGATACAAGTTGGCCATGACCGGTAAGTGGAGGGACCAATACTTGTACGATGGTCCATTGACATAGGGAGTATCAATCAAGGGGCGAGCATCGTAAAACCACTCAATGATGGGGGCGTCTTCGGCCTCATCGAGATCGAGTTGAATAGCTTCGAGAGGATCCACATCAAGAACGTTGTCGCCGTAATCGAGCGGAGGTTCTTCGTCGTCGAACGGGGGAAATCGCATTCGCTTAAAATGCCGACGGTCTCGCTTCTCCCGACGCATAGCAAGCCACATGCTGCTCCACTGTGCATGGTAGACGGGCTCAATGACGCGAGGAATTTCGTTCACGAAAGTGATGGCACCAGTTATGTGGTAGAGTACCGGAACCTCGCGTACTTGTTCCCATGGGAAAGGGATGTTTTCGAGCAACTTCATGACGGCATGAGGGACATACTTTAATGCGCCAAGATGGACCCGTTTATCGTTTCTGAACTTGCGATTGGACATGTCACCATGGTCCTTTATGATTTTGCGGACGTGTTCAGGAGGCATATCCTATATGAGAAACAAATGAGCACGCAAACGCGAAATATATTCGCAATAGAAAGCACCTGCTTCCCCATGTCAACATAGCCTCCTTTCCTCTTCTGCCCATAGCGCTTCTTCTGCATCTGGATCCACTTTTGCGACTTGACGGTAAGAACTTCTGGGGCCAACCGAGAACTCGAGAGATTGCCTAAAGTGCCAGGAGGCATACCAGGCGGTAGGGGGGGCATCCCTGGAGGTGGCAGGGGCATACCCGGAGGTGGCGGTGGAAGGAAAGACATGTTTGTCGTCGATGACTGGAACGACAGACGGATGGTTGTGTTGGGTCTAAAATCCCGACGCGTTTGTTCCGCCGTTTGCCACCGCGTTTTAGGCGGCGCCTGAATCTCGGCACGGGCCGCGGGACTCTTTCAGCTTTCGTCCACTGGTCGGGTCGTTGCGTTGCGTCACCTAATGCTGTACTGTACCTTCTCTCTGTACTGTACCTTCTATTCATCACGCGCACGTGGTAGAATCACTACAGGTCAATCATCACCAGCATCGGCCTGTGTTTTGTACCAAACGTTTCTCGTGATACTCAACATTCCCCTTTTATGATAGGCATACTTTTTCTGACTCCAAGAAGTAACTGTGTACTTGTGTACTGTTGACTACGTAACGGTGCCCAGAATCGCCGGCAACTTCACATGCCAATGGCGATTCGAGCCCTCGCACTGATTGAGGATGTGTATTCTGAGACTGTTGGGTCCTGAAGCAGGTTTCAAAATGGTGCAATGATATGATATGATGGGCTACAGCTTTGAGCACGACTAGGAGGCGCACAGCATACAGGCACAGGCACCCCCGCATTCCGACTTATTTGCGCAGGGCTCGTTGTATCCCGTTTGGTAGAATTTTCATTTCGCGCAAACAGATAAACATTTCCGTCGCACTTCCTCCGCCGGACAGTTATGGGCACGGTGAGAAGACTACTGTATGCGCGCCCATCACTGACAGGCACACCAATTGTGGACTGAGAACGTCGCCCTGGATCGAAGTCGAAGTAAACTTGAACAGGCACGCGCACGACAGCTCGGTCCCTGACATAGGGGTAAATATGCAACGTTTTTACAGTATTCGAATACTACTAGTACATAAGCGTGCGGGTGGAGATGATCACCTATACCCAATGGATTCCTCCGCGAGTCCCGCTCTACGACTCGTGGGGCCTCCTATGGTGCCATATCACTTTTGCCAACATACACATTGCCGTGGCGTAGGCATGCTCTCCCAATGGTAATATGATGCCGAGAAAATGATTAGCTCACAAGATCCAGCGCGAAAGGCCGTCTCCCTTCTTGCGGGCCACACGAAGCTTCTGCGTTCTTTCTGAGAGTGAGAGAACGGCGTATACAGATGTTAATGTCTTGATCGCTTTTCGGTTAGTGTAGGCCAAATAGGGGAAAGAACGGCTCCATCTTTCTTCATACACCTGCCCCCATAGGAGCATGCGAGCTCGAGATGGCCCCGACCCAATGGCAGTTGCGAGCCATCCTCGTCCGGTCCACGGCCAGTGTAGCCGACATGCGTTCAAGTCAGTGAAGATGGCACAAACCAGGACGTACGAGTCATCTAAAAGGTCGCGATCAGAAGAAATCAAATTCTTGGAGGCGCAAAGCATTGCGGTGGAGTAAGGCAGACGGTCGTAAACTAGGAGAGCAGGACAGGCAACATTACCAATCTGGCCCCGGTCGTGGTTACGGTATCAGGATCGAGAATTACGCCGAGTGATCGGAGGAAAAGGTCCCAGTTGAGAGCCATTCAATCTAAGCCGCTGGCCAAATAAGGAAAGATTAGGCAGGGGAATGGAAGTGAAGTGTTGCTAATTGAACGCGGCTTCCCGGGCCGGCCAGTAAGCCCGTGAGCTGGACTGAACCCCTGTGGCATTATAGATGACAGCAGTTGCAGGAGGTTATGCCGTACTGTACCTGTGCAGTGCACTATGCAAGTTTAGCTCGAAACGATAACTCCTGTCTGGATGGACAGAAACAGATAAAGGAAAGAACTGCATGTTTGATACAGAGAAAGGGAGAGCCGAGCGTGTTACGCTCCTGAGAATCCCGTTGACGGCAAAACGGAGATCCTAAAGTCTTCTCCCATGCGTGGTTCGCGGGACAGATGAGGCCGTGACTCAGGATGTGTTTCCGAGTAGGGTGCATCTGGAGAAGATATGGGGTATATAGTGCCAAATAAGAATGGAAGATGTCAGGGGTGTTTGAGACCACGCGGTACGATATGCCCTGGTTGAAAAGGAAAGAAAAAGTCTATTGGGACTATGAGGCATTGGCATGGCAGGCGCCAGAGCTAGCATCGTGTCGAAGACGGATGAGACACCCCGGGAGTGGAGGCGCCCAAACGATAGAGCTCATCAAGACAGGCGGAGATTCAGAGGCTAGCAGGGAGCGAACCAAGGACTACGCTGCATTCGTTCGAAACAAGAAACTCTTGAAACACGATTATGTAATCAGGTATTCGTAAGTTTGAAGAGTAACTTTTGGATCACCGAGGGAGTTTCGGAACATCGGCTGGGAGAAAACAATTTAACCTGAGCATTGGGATGCGAAGGCAGACAACCGGTCGCGGAGTGGAGGAAGGTGAGAAGATGCGGCAGGGTCTCGTAATGGAATATGGAGATTGCAACAAGGGCGCCAAGTATAGAGGCCAAGAGGAGAGGACGAGGATGAGGGAGAACGAGATGGGAAAGATTATTTGAAGGCCGGTAACGTGTAAGATGATGGTAGAAATTGATGGTGATGGTGGTGGTGAGGGAGGCAGGTGCAAGTGAAATGAAATATGAAGATAAAAAAGAAAAGAAAAGAAAATGATAAATAGGCGAGGCTGCCAATTGATTTATTTGAAACGAACCAGTACCAGAGAGAGTCGAGTGTCGCCAAAGCTGTTACACGCGAGCGAGCCAGTGCGCCAGTGCCAGTGCGCTCCGGCCTCCAACTCTCTCGTCGCCCTCTTCCTTCAGCCCCATCATGTCTGTTCGCCATTCTAATCATTCCCAGCCCCAGTCCCTTCCTCCTTTCGCTGTCGCTTTCTCAAATTCTTCTTTAGACAAACTCTCTTCGCACCCAGCTTCTCTCCCTCCTATCCAACCACGACCTCTCGCAGAACGACCACGCTCCCTTCCCGAACCTTCTCAGTCTGCTGCAATGCTCGAAACGCCCCCCGTTTCTAATGGAAGGAAAAGATCCCATCCTGATGTCCCCCAACGAGACGATACTTCCTCCGATAACCGGTCTGTCCTCTTCTCTCCCCTCCCCTCCTCTCACTTGATCTTCCACTTATACGTCGGCCCACAACAGAGCCGCCGTTAGCATATCTCCCCACCTAGGTCGTGTCAAGGCTGAACACGATGAACACCCCGACGACTCGCACTCTCAATCTCGCCAACCCCGATCTCACCACCCACCTCCCCCGCCGCAAGACGCCGATTCTCGGTCTATTCCCCCGTCCGCGCCGTCGCCCCAGTCTCAACCCTCTCCGAAGAAGCGTCGCATGACCATTAGTGGCTCATCGCAACCGGTCGATCAAGCGTCCTCCAGTCCGACTGATACCGACGGAAAGGGTACTTCCCCTCCCGTCGTGATCGGTATGCCCTCCATAGCTCGTGATGACCCAAATGCCGTCGAGCAAGTCCGGTCGATGCTCACAGTAAAGCGTAACCAAGAAGCTCTCATTGAGAAGCGAAGAGGGAGTCTCGGCGGTCCCCCCCCACTCTCATCGCAGCCCACTGTCTCCTCAACCACGGTCAAACCACCACCAGGCTCTGTTCGTACCTCTGCTCGGAGTCCGAACATGGGTGTTGCTCGCGCACCCCGCGTACCTGAACCGTCCTCAAACCCTACTGGTCCCAGTCCTGTCGCGCCCCCAAGCCAGAGCCAACAAAACGATCTAAGCCCACATCCGCCACCTCCACCTCACCATAACTCTTTACCCCCTCCGCCAATCTCTTTCGCAGGTCGTCGAGCATTCAAATCACCGTCCTCCCAAAAAAGGAAGCCTGCAGACATAGTCATCTCACCACGCGACCCACGCACTCAACCTGTCATACAGAGTGCACCCCCTCAACAAGGCGGGCGCTTCCCAACGATGGCCCTACCGTCCCTACCAAATGTCCAGCACCCCTCGGGCAGCCGGCGGATACCTGGAAACGTCCCACCGACACCTACTCGTCTCACGCTCCGCTCGAGCCTCGCCATTTCCTCCAGCACATCCACTCATACTGCGCCCCCTCCTGCCTCTGTACCCATTTCTACGATCCTTGTCCCGCAGACGCCTGCCGTGCTCAGCCGCACTGACAGTGCGTCGCAACGCAGCGCATTTCTTGCGCCTTTCGAGGCGCTCTATGATGCCCTACGTGATGTAAGGGAGTCCAAGGCATGGATGGCTGATCAATTCGCGAAGGTGCAGGCCCTTCAGGCAGGATTCGACTCTGCCGTCGATACTGCCGTCGAGCGGCGTGTGGGCGGGCTGCGCGAGGAGGTCGCGCGGCTACAGCGCCGCCTCGAGGAGTTTGAGTCGACGCATACGGAAACAGGGCGTGTGTTATGGAGACGGAGGAGCGTCGCCAATGGTGAGCTGGGAATGACGACCGCCGCTACGGACAATACACAGCTCCGCGAAGCCTATACGTTTCCACCTGTTCATCCACGCGCAGAAGAAAGAGCGGCTGGGGACGACTCGGACATGCGCGAGTCGGATTCGCCCGCGCCTGCCTTTGATGTACGGAGGCAATCGACCTCGGCGGTAAGGATGGACCCACCACCATCGCAGCCACAACAGCAAGCGGATGTTCAGGGTTCATTGGTTGGAAAGAGCCCGCCATTGAGCGGCAGCGCTGCGCGGCGACCGTCATATCAACAATTACAGCCGGCGCCACCGCAGCCTACGAGTCGACCCGGGTCTCCTATGGAAGCGGGCTGAAAGTGGCGTTACCGTTCCCATGTGGTGTCGATGATACCCTTCATCTGCTGAAGAAGCATATGTTAGCCGAGACAAGCAGCGCCACCCGTCTGTTTCCTGTGCGTCCTCCGTCTCACACCGTACCGTACAATGAACCGCCCACCGATCCAATTCTTCTCCATCTCCTCCCCTTTGAGCTCGACGCACAACGCAGGACAGTTCTTTCTTTACTTATATCACACGATTTCCTCCGCATTTGTGTGTTGCGTGAGAAAATTCTTCTTGTCCTTTTTGTTCACAGTTCTTGCCCTTCTATTATTCCCACTGACTCCCCTTGTTCCTTTCTTATATTGTTTCCGCCGCAATTGTTGTCTACCATCTACGGAAATGTCATTTTCTGCTCAGGTTTTTTTTTGTTGTCAGTTGCGTCTTTTTTGCACCGCACTTTGATTGTCTCCGCACACAGATTGCTTTTTGTCCTTTTTTTTTCCTTCTTTTTTTTTGCTGTTCGTTCTCTCTCTGTAACCCTCACAGACTGTATGCGTAGCTAAGAACCCAACACTTGTCATCTGTCAACTGAGCTGTTAGAGTCGGTCTGCAAGTCAAACGGATGTCCACCACTTTGGATAGCTACGCTTATCAACACTACTGCAATGAGTAAGCAATACGTACATACGTCCAGTAAGCATGTGCTAAGATGCTCAGATCCGTCCGTACATCAATCCATACACGTTCGTGGCTTATCGATAACGCAATTGCGAGAGTCCCGACTTTAGTTACAGTACAGTACGTTTAGTACGAACCTTTTGTGTCGGTGCCTTCGTCCAACTGACATCAGGGGCGATTAATGATTCTTGATGAAATCAACTGGCATGTTGGCTGTAGCCATTCCGGCCACTCTTTCACCGGTCCTGATCGTCCTGAACATTAAAGTCATGGGGTCTTAAATTGAGTTGCTAGTCGACGTGTCAAAAGAACTGATGGCACCGGGCATGCGTCTTCTGAGCGAATTCATCTCGCACTTTTGTGAGCGCCGTCAATTAACTGTGTTTTCGGGTGTTTGTCAACCGAAAGTCGAAAGGTGGAAACCGATTGGGCGGGCCAACTGTCAGTGACAACAAACCCTCCTGCTCCTGCTCCACACCGTGTGTAAAAAAATCTGCCTTGGACCTGACGGGTACAGTTGATAGCTAGCAGGTGTGCATATATGGAGGAATGTCCGTGTCAATTGCTCGTGTCCGCGCTAAGGTTAAACCTCATTTTGTCTCTTCCCGGCCGACCACAGCCTCACGAAGAAACCTGGTCAGGTACCGAAGACGGCCGCCTCTCGCGAGTCGATTTTATAGCGTACTTTTTTTTTTTCACCCCTTCAAACATTTGCGATATGAGCGGTCCTCGCTAGCTAGCGAGCGAGAGAGTTGCTTTCGGTTCGGAGTCTGTCGTTGAAACTTTTAAAAGGAGCGATCAAAAATAAACTAAAAAAAATTGGAGGCGCAGGCGCTTCTTGTTGCTGTGGCCGAGGTGCGGGTGCGGGATGATCCCAGCGGGGGTACAGACAGTAACCACTGCACAACCAACCTTCGCAACATTTCCATGGAATTACTGCACATCGCGGTGCCTGTATCGTTAACGCGACGAGTCCTCGTGTTGAGGTACGATCGTTGATCGGGAGGAAAAGTGAGGCCTCCTTGTTCGAACTGCAGCAGCAGTCCCCGTCCCCGTATAGTGTCCGCCTTGCGCCCAATGACAATGCGAGTCCGGTGCCCTCGTCCTAAAGCCCCTGACAAATAAAACAATACGCCCAGTTTGCGTCATGTACAAAATCGGTTTGATTGCTCGTCATATACAGATACATGAATGCGTAGATGTCCCCAACTATGTATGCTATGCCCTTCTGCTACAAGCAAGAATGAACACATGATCTAAAATGCACGTCCTGGACCTTCTCCAGCCACACTCAACACCTCCCTTCCTCCCGGCCTCCGATCACATATATATACACCGGCCCGCGTGGTCAAAAACAGACAGACAGGAATAGAAGAAACCGAATAAATAAAGGAAAGTGTTCGTGTTCGACACGATAAGCGTTTTGGTTGGCGGTTTGTACGGACCCCTCGCCCCTTGATATGCACCCATGGATCATCAATCGTCGGGACCGCGGCATGCGAATTTGAGATTGGATCACAGGGGGGAGCGAATTTCAGGAGAACCACGGAGCGCCGCAGTGGCGTTCCAGATCGCCATGGGCTGCTAAATCGTGTCCCGCGCCAACGAGAAGGGGTTCGTTGGTGGCTGCCGCGGAGCGACGTGGCGGGGTGGCAGCGGCCGACGGCGAGGTGACGATCATCCCCGCGCCGTGCTGCTGCTGCTGCTGCTGCACTGGCTGCTGCTGCTTCTGGTGGTGCTGCATTGCTAGGTTGCTCACGAAGACAGATCGTGTCACGGTTTGGGTGCCAGCTCCGAAACTCCATGCGCGGGAGGGGCTTTTGAAAGTCGCTGTTGGTGTCGCTGCGCATGCTTGCCAGGACGCGGGTGCGACAGCAGCTGGTGTGCATATACGCGGGCACAAACAAGCATTCGAGTTCTCATCAGCTTCGGTCGACCCGGTCGTCGTCCTGCCCCGCGCAAAGTCCGATGGCCATCGCGCGACGCGGACAACGAGACCATTAACGAGAAAAAGAACTCACCTACTACGTCGGTACAGGACATTGTTCGTTCCTTGTTTTTTTTGTTTGGTCTTTACGTGCAAGTGGGGGAAGGGCGGATCGTGGGGTGTTTTCTCGTCACGGCGTGTACCTGGCCCGCCCCTTTATGAACGGGGAGAACCTGATGCTGATGGCCAGGCTAGGAATGGAACGTCCCTATCCGATGCCCTAACGACTCTTGGCCTGTACGTGCGTACATTCCGCGGAATGTATGGAGCATCTATACATATATTGCTCGGCCTACCGAAGCACTACCGTGTCACCTGCCCAGGCATCTCGTCGGAGGAAGTAAAGAAGCTCCATCGCTACATTTGTATGCACACATCTGGGCGCCAGCGAGATAAAGGACAATCGTTGACTGCTTGTCTACAAGGGACGAGTCTCGTTCTTCTGGACGCAAGTATTTCACGTGGAAATGAGACCGGAACGATGGGGTGTGGGGT
>QFEA01009941.1:9591-36693 GCA_003315975.1 Lactifluus echinatus
CAATAGACGTTCAGAAAGGATAACTAACTGTGCTCGAGCAATGGACGGACCAATATGAACGATATGACCTTCCCCATCAATCATGATGTTGCCGTTGTGACGATCCTTGATTTGGAGGATGTAGCACGCTACGGAATATGCTGCCATTGACTGGATGAAATTCTGTCGCGCCTTTTGATACGCGATCGAGTCTTCTCTGCCATACTTGGCGACGAAAAAGCCTTGGAGATCATTTATTTTCGCTCGGCCCATCTCATCTCGCGAGGTGGAGTTTGGTACAACGTCGATGACACCGCACTGAGACTGCATTGAGCCCTACTCATAGGAGTATGAAAGTAAGCTGAACGCACCCCGGGTGCCGTTGCTGTCACACGATAAGGATAAAGATAGAGCGTCAGACCCACGCCAGTGAAGATGTTTTTGAACATAGCGATGAGTTGGAGGGCAAGAACATCCTGCCGACAGTCATCGCCGACTTTGAAGATTGCTTGTATCCACACGTCTTGTTCGGTATGCCGTTCCTCCTCACCACCGTCACGGGTGATCAGCGAATCGGGGTCATCATCGATGATTACCAACTGTTTTCGCACTTTGAACGTTGCCATAAATGGTGCCTAAAGAATCCCGTCTCAATCGCAATCACAGGCAGAATGGACCAGCGGACCTTGGCATGACTTTGGAGTGGCCGACCTGAGTTTTTGTCAATGTCGATCACTTTCCCATCAGGGTTGCTTGGGAGGTAAACGCCAACATCGATTTTTATCTTCGCCATTTCCTCATCGATCTTTGCCTGCAATGATAGATTATTGCCATATGCACTTTGTGCAACCCATTGGATGACGTACCTTTTTCTCCGGCTTCGACTTCTTGATGTACGGCTTCAACTTACCCGATATTGAGGTCACTTCACCGAAGAACTCAAATTCGCGGTCGAAAAAGTCCCTTTCGGAACCAGATAGTGATCCCACAATATTGTGGATCATACGGTCCAAAATAGGTTTCATGGGGTCCTCCTGACAAGTGCTTTAGACCCTTGAGCCATCCATGAAATTGGATCAGATGTACCTCAGCAGTATCATCCTTGTAACAGTTGGCCTTCATATTCCAGATGATTTGGTGACAAAATAACTGGGATATTTTTGCCGCATCGTATATGAAATGGCTGACATACCCTGTGCGGACTGATGTGAGATGTGTCTACTTGCCCAGGATAAGATAACTCACCTAGTTCGTCGTAGCGCAAAGCTTGTACAATTTGTGGAACAAAAAAGAAGGTCACCTCAACGGGGTGTTGAGCCAGTACTCTGTGGGCATATTGAAGGACTAAAGGATCGCCGTGATATCGGGGTTCAAAGAATGTCGTTGCAATAACCGGAGGTACAGGGTCCCAAAACAGCAAGTGCTGGTCATGGCCGTCAACTGAGAGGAATCTAAGAGTGGAGTAGCTCACCTTAATATCTCGTCGGAAACGGTCCGACCTGTCTCCCACGAGGAATTCGACGGCTTCGGGTATATGAAGGACATCGCGCGGGCGTGAACGGATGAGGGCGCCAACTTCCCTCACAACGATGGGATGTTTAAATCTCTCCACAAAATTCACTGCTATAGCCGGGTCAATCTCCCAAACTGCCCGTATGGCAGTTTTCCATGTGTCCTATGACCAACTCAACATTTAGTTTTAACGAAAGCCTTGAAAAAGCATACATCGGTCATCGACTTTTCCAGGTTCGTTTGAAAGTCTGCCCCACGTTTTGAATCATTGACTGGATTTGCCCACACAGAGATCCTATAAAGTTCGTTCTCTACTAGCAGTTTGAGGGGGACACTGTGACTTTTTAGGCGCGAAACATATCCTGAGATGAAATGATGCATGTTCACTACAGATTGGGAGAAAGGATAAGTACACTTACCTGAGTTCATTGACGTTGCTTGCGCCTGTCCAAGGCTTGAAACCTCAAGAGCAAGTCGAGCAGTGTCTGACTGAAGCAAAGACAAGAATTCATTCAGGAGCTTGAAGTCGGTATCCATTTGCAGTCGATTCGAACCACGCGACCATCTTTTCACCATTAGAAATTTAGTCGTAGGACTTCAGGAAGAAAATTCAAGCCTACTGAGGGCGGACGGAAAACCAAGAAAACGCAACGGCATAAAGACTTTCCCGGAGAATATACTCGCAGTAAGAATCAAGTTTTGAACATCCAAGAGCCTCGAAACCGAACATTAAAAAGGAAAACCGAGCCTCCCTCGCGGAAGCATGGGTGCTGTGGAGGGCGTCTTACACTACTGAGGCATGACACAGTGATGTACTTACCTCAACGAACGATAGGCCCTTGCCGAGCGGAGGACTAGGCGCTGTATGAGTAACATCAAGCCTGGCTTGCGATGTTTCGCGGCCTGTAATCTACTGAACAACATCTGCAGGACGAGCGTGTGCGGAGAAAGTAAACGAATAGCATTATTTGTAGCACGGTCAATGACGTCCTTGTCCGTGGGTGCGTAGTCGATGGGATGATAGAATGGGTCACTATAACTAAGATACGGGTCAGCTACACGACATCTACTTTTGAATAAATTGTTGCGTACTTGAGTGACTTTGAAAAGATACCTCTTTCAAGCCTGATGCTCGTCATCCACGCAGTGTTGATCTCAGCCATCATGGCAATCTCGAACGTCGGTCGCTCAGATATGACCCATGTCCACGTTTCAATACCTGCGGCAATCGCAGATGGCGTAAAGACCTCGAAAGGAAGGGCGACCATGTAGTATAATAAGGTGTAGTCACACTACCGAGGTGGATGAATAAGTATGGGGAAGAGAGGGCGATCCTACCTTAGATACTGATACGAGAGACGAGGCGCATCGGAACAGTAATCGTTTCAAGTCTTGGATGGTGAACGAGTTGCGCTTCTCGCGTACCGCAGCAAGCGCCGAGTGCATTTTTTCCCTGAGAGCCGCGATTTCTGCGACAGGATCTTGTTCATCTATCGCCTTTTGAAGGTTCTTGCCTAGAACGACCGATCATGAGTTGGCAATGGAATAATAAGGGGCGTGAAAGTGTTAACCTCCCCTCCCAGCAAGGCGTAGGCCCGCTATCTCCCCAGTGAAATACGCCTTTGATGCAATTTGGCTGGTAACAACCTTAGCACGATCAGGTTTATGTTTAGAAAGCGCAGCGAGGGAAGCTATGACATAGTCAGTGAAATGGAACAATAAACCCAAAAGGGACGTACACAGTTTCCGTTGTACAGGACCAATAGCCTTTCCATAATGGTCGGCGACTGAAGCGCCAAGATCGACTGCGTCAATAGGTGATAGTGATTGATTAACAGCGAGGTATTTCTGGGAAAGGTCATGAACTTTGTTACAGTAGCATGTAGTGGAGGGACACAAACTTGGAGAGTCGATTGCAATTCCATAGGAGCGCGACTCAGCGCAAGCTCAAACCATCGCTTAGAATCGCGCTGCAAATTGATGAGAATTTCGTCCCTAACTTTGTAGTCGTCAGGAAGTTGGAGCGTTATGTCCACTCGATCAGAGTGGAATTCATAGGTAGGGTTATACTATGGCAAAAAGCTCAGCAGAACACATTGTACGAGAATAGGGGACTTGCCTCGTCCACATATTCACCCTCGCATGAACGCCGAAGTAGAGTGAGTACTTCAAGTATAGAAAACACAAGAGGAGGATTACACATGAGCGATGGAAAAGACGTGATGAGCCTGTCTAGGTACTTGGATGCTACAGCGCGTGCCTTTGCGACGCGGTGTGTGCTATTAGTTAGGAGGGCCTGCAATTCACTGAGCAGTTCTCCGGGCAAAGACTGGGTCCGAGCCTGGTAATTCAGTTCCTGAATGGCGTCTGTTATGACCTGCAAATTGTTCGAATGTAAGTTGTGGGGAGCTTTTGCGCTGCGCATACCTTATCGGCCATGGACTCTAAGCACGCACTCAGTTCCGTACGTGCATTGATGCTACTGTTCGTAAAGTAGGGCACCAGGGATGAAGGCAGACCAACGGTAGCACGCATGCTTTCCACGTCTCGAGTAGTAAGGAGAAGAATGACTTCCCCGGGGGACAAAGATCGGATCTCCGTGTGCTGGTATGGAAGATACCTGTTGAGCAGTATACGGTGTTTCGACATAACCTAACGCCCCATCAAGCGTTGTACAAGACAGGCCTGGGGATGTACTTACACTGTGGGCGTATTCCAGTCGAATCGACGTGTTAAACTCAACATCACTAACAAGGAAGTCATGAGCCTCCTCCAAGACGAGAGCGGGGGTCTTTGCAGCTATGCGAGATAACGCGGGCCGCCGCCACTCCGTTGCTGAGCCACCCTTTTCATCTGCCAGGGTGAATTGGAAGAGAGTGCAGAGGAACCACATGTTGCGGAACAAGGCTACCAGTCCAGGAGATGAACTAGAACGAGGATTAAGATCATCATGTCCCAGAAGCGCATCGATGGGTAAGATAAGAGAGACGAGTTGTTCGGCCAAATCTTCCGCCTTCATGTGTCGGTTTTGTATGAAGGCAGTTTGAATAGCTACTCCTTTGTCACTGAACAAGGTCAGGAGTTCTTGCAAATAGATAGGATAAAATTCTGGCCGCTGATGAAGCTCTTGGGCAAGCCGTGTTTGAGCGGCTAGGATCTGTACAAAGTTGTTCTCAGATCAGAATAATATAACCTTGAGCACGACCTTACCATATTGTTTGAGAACCTCGGATCGTCGGAACGCATAGAGAGGCTGAGGGAGGAGAGTGCCCTGATAATTTCTAAAAATGAAGATTCGGGGGCCTTTAGTGCCAGGTCTACTAGATTATGCGTGATGGCGGCTTCTGCATATGGTTCAGAAATACGAAGACGTTGAATAAGCATAGCAATTGTTAATTTTGTGGCCTGCATAAACGGGCTCTGAGCTGGAATTACGTTGACGCTAATAACAACACTCACGTCATCACGCCTAAACTCTAGGGCAAGCCTTGACACCACAGATATCGTGCTGGTGGTAATGAGCCGTCTCTCCTCTTCTGTATACCCATGCGCAACTGGATCAATAGAATGTAGAGTAGCGTGGTCCGAGTGCACGATTGCATGTTCGGAATTTAAAGTGGAGAAGAGATTGCCGGGTAGCGCATTGTATGGCCCGTCGTGCACTTCCTTGCTCGTGGCGGCAATGAGATTCAATAGTGAGTACATGTTGGACATAATCAGGTCGTCACCAGGCGCCAACTAGCTTATATGAGAAGATTACGATTACATGACAGGCACCAAATACCTTAATGCACAAAGCAAGACACTTGGCGGCGGAGTATAAGGGTACGGGAATTCGAGATTCGTTAATGAACTCATTTTCGAATGTCGATATCGGCGATGTGACGAAACGCCTGAGATGGGACACCAGGGATGACGCAGTCTCGGGGAAACTAAAAGACGGTAGGAGACATGGTAGGTAACAAGGGCGAAGACATACTGTTGGACCAGCACAGTGAGCGATTTCAAAGCAGCCACTTGGACGAGGCCATCGGCGATTGGGGAATCCATACTTAGGATGGCTTTTAGACGCGAAAAAAGATTATCATCTAGGTCACGAAGGGCAACAGCGCAGACGGTGCCAAGTTTCTGACAGGAGTTGATATGGAACATGACAAAGCTAGGGTGCAACGTACCAAGCTCTCAGACATGGTTTCCCATGCATATGTATCCAACGACGGCTCAGCATCCATCTCCTCGAGTTGTACGAGGAGATCGGTAAATGTCTGCATAGACAATTCCAATGACCTCTTCAAGGCAGCTTTCAACATTGGGTCGGAGGTACCAGTCCCTGAAGTAACGTCCCGAGTGAGGGTTGACCATGCCTTATTCGCCGCGGCTGCCTCAGCCTCTTCCCCAGATCTCGAATGGACCAGTGCATCCGAAGGGTACAGAGCTTGGGCTAACATTGTCCATTGTGCCTCTACAATGCAACAGACGAGGAAATAGCCATTGAGGGGTCGACCGCTCAATACATAACGCGACAGGAGAGCTTGGATATAATTCTTGACGTCAGGTGTCCCATCCTCGGCCTGAATTGCGTTAAGGAGAGAGTGGTTCAGGCGCTCGATTACATCTGGTGCGAAGAGGACATTAAGGTGTCCAGATATCGTGGCCCAAATATGATAGTTCCAAGAGAACTCCGTGGAGATGATAGCACGATAGAGCCCATGAAACGAGAGGGCATGGTGGGTAAGTATCTCGGTAGCTGAGCGAGACTCAATAACCTAGACTTGTGCGACATGTGCATTACTCACCAGGGCTCTCTTGTAGTTTAGTTACAAGGACAGACGTGAATGTCGAGATGGCGTTCGCAATCCTCTCCCGGTATTCCGAGTGGGTTGCAGCGAGCCTCAATAGAGCAGAGATGGTCGTATAGGCTAATTGGTCAGGTAAAGACCAATCTGACAGTGGTTTTCGATTTGCTACTCCTTTTCTGGCACTAATGATTGGAACTCACCATCCCAGCTCAGATTCCTGTCGAAGTCAATGTAGGGGATATCTCGTAGAATGTCCAGTAAGACAGAAATTGTAGAAGGGAGAAGGGAGGTCGTTAGGTTTACAGAAAGCTCTGCAAATCCGATATTACATCTCGCTCTTGAGGCAGACTGGGATTGACGAGTGGATCATGATGTCACCTAGTCGAATCTGGGAAAAGCTACACTCACCATGGCTACTCTCTGTTCCAATCTTGCATTGACGTCGCTAACATCCACGTCATCAGGAGAAATGTGTCTAGTGTAGACATTAGAGGTGATCAAGTCAATAGAAGAGTCAATTGTGGGGTCTGCGGGGTCATCTTTGGATGCTCCCACGCTAGCAGCGAGGTCGGACAGTATTAATTGATGGATATTAAACTCGAGGCTACAAATTCTTGAGAAAACCCAAAGGTCAACATCAAAAAGAAGACGTACCCGTCCATTTCACGATTTGGGTTGGCCCGTTCGCGTTCGACGAAGTAGCGCCCGTTGACCGGCTTAAGGGGAATTCGGGCCGAGAAGGGCCGAAGAGAGTGATCACGTGTCGATATATCCTCGCTCTTCCACCTGTACTGCGCTGTACAGGCAATGGAGGACGATCTCATCGTCGTCGATGATTTTGACTCTAATGTTGCTGGTCCTTCAAAGGCGTCCGCCGATACCCAAGCCACCCCCGCCGCCACCGGCCGCCCTCAGCGAGCTGCAACACTACGCGCCCGAAGACAGAGCTCCCCGACATATTCTGACAACGGGGACACAACCTCTGTGCGGCCAATGCGTTCTTCTGCGAAGGCAAAATCTGCACCAAAGCTCAAACTCAAATTGAGCGAAAAGGCTGCTGCCCTGGCTCCGGGCATGTCTTTCCTTGGTCCCTATGATCGCGAACTCGACTCCGACGACGAGGAGCTGTCTTTTGAGGAACAGTTTATATTACGCATGCCCCCCGGGGAGGACTGTAGCAAGCTGCGCGAGATGGTGACTACGCGTGAAATATCTCCCGATGTCTGGTTCAAGTTCAAAGGTAAGTCCCTGTTGCGATTGCGAGTCCTCGGGAGCTAATATCGTAGGGTAGATTCACGTCGTGCCGTCTTCCACGTTGGGGACAATTTGTACTCGGCAAAACTGGTTGACCTGCCTTGCATTATCGAAGCGCAGAAGACGGTCGATAACAAGCGCATGTTCAAAGTTGCAGACATCTGTCAGGTTTGGCATCCCTATCTTATATGCAATCATTGGGTCTCATGTACACTTCAGATGCTTCTGGTTGATCAACGAGTTTCCACCGAAGAGGTGGTGAGTAACCAAAAGAGTTTCAATATCGACGACTTCATTTGGCCACACGGAATTACCCCGCCCCTCCACCATGTTAGAAAGCGACGTTTCAGGCGACGCGTGAACAGACGAACAATAGAAAGCGTTGAACAGGAGGTCGAGAGGCTGCTCGAGCAGGATGCCATGGCGGAGGATGTTAAATACGGTGGGTATACATGACATCAGCATCCCCTCCTTGCTCAACTGCGTTCTGTAGAGGTCTTGGAAAATGTAAATCCGGATTTGTCGGACTCTGAGTTCATCGAACAAGACATATTGGAGCCGCAAACACCTGGCGCTCATTCCGAACCCGGCGACGCTGGGACACCTGGCGGTGGGGCCAACGACGACAGCAGTGAAGGTGAGGGTGAAGCAGACGGGGACATCGACGAAGAGCTTGCCGCGGAGCTCGATCGTGAACTTGAGGGCGAAGATGAGGACGACGAAGACGAGGACGAGAGCGAAGACGAAGATGATGACGAAGATGATGAGGACGATGACGAAACACAGCAGGCGCGTCAGCTCCTGAACGAGGAGATTGCTGACCTCGAGTTCGCCGTGCGCAAGAAGGAGGCGGAGGTCGCAAGCACGGGCAACCCTCTGATTCGCAAACGCTTTGAGGATGCACTCAAGAAGCTCCGCGCGGACCTTGAGGCGAAGATGAGCCAGAAGGATGAGATGAACGAGATTGCGAGGCTTCGGAAGGCTGGTGAGCCAGAACCGGACGAGGGTGAGGCTGCGGATGATGCAGATGGTGAGGACGGTGTTGAACCCGGAGAGGACGCAGCCGACAGGGAAGAATCCGGTCCCCCTCCGATGCAAGTTATCGAAATGCCAACCGTTATTCAGCTCAATGGCGCGGAAGGTGCCCAGCTACCACCACCAGATGGGGACTTATTTGGACCGGAAGATGAGATGGATATAGGATAGGGTACACATGAACCTGCTTCACCACATAACTTAACTCTCGATGACTGTCTGCGCTGGTTGCCTTCTATCGTCCAAGAACCCGCTCCGAGTCGCCATCATCACTGCTTCACATATATAGTATCCACCATACTCTTACTTTGAACTGTGGCCTTGGGGCTAACGTCTCACGGTACGCTTTCGTCATGCACCTTCTTTTCACCAAGGACAGACCGATGACATCGTGATTATGGTGTAAAAGAAGAAATAATGCCGGCTTGGAGTACAAACGGAACATAAATGAGGCAAACCAGTGGCGCGAACCAAACACCTAATACCTGCCAGTCCCATATCGCCTGCTTGACTTCCTCGTCAAAGGCCAACCACCCGAAAGCAAGCGTTGTGTAAAGTGCACATTTTATGACACGCGCAGGTAAGGAACGAGATGGAGAGGCAAAAGACAACGGTAATCCGAGAGTGACCGCAAGGAGGGTGGCAAGAGAGAAATTGAGGACTGATGTGACGGAGATGAGCGTGCTGGCAAGGCACATGTTGATGGCCTTCAAAAGTATATGAAGGGGTGCAACATGACCAAGACTATCCGGCAAAAGGGACTTTTTCCACGGGCTAAGCACGAGAGCTGCCCAGCACAGTGGCGGGATGATCACGCTCTGACAATAGCATGAGCCAATCCCATAATAAAACTGAACCAAAAAGCATACCAGTTGACTGATTTCAAACCACGCCTGAGAGAGGACAATAAATAGCGCCAAACCAGCCAAATGAGAGGCAATAACCACCACGAAGGCGTCCACAAGGTCTCTCCTTCGAGACACCCACTTCTTAGGGGGGTTATCGGCAATCTTTGCCTTTGCCTTTTCAGCAGGCAGGTCATCATTCTCTACCTCCACCCATCCTGCATTTACCCATTCCCCAAGACCGCCGAACATCAGGGCTGTAGCAACTAGTACAGCACTAGGTAGATAACTGCCAATCTTGAGGAAGGATGAAGGTGTCGCCATTATGTAGAAGAAGAATGATGCATGCAGTCGCTCGAGTAAGTTGTTCATGGTACGGAGTGTAGACTCGACCGTGCTAAAAAAGCAGGCTGAGTCGAGCCCCTACAGTGACTATAACACGTACCGGCCTAGTGCGTGAAATCCGTGAGGTCCATTGGATGGGACGGCAAAGAGAGTGATTGCGTCTATGCGATACCTAGGTCGAATGACTCAAGGACGGACGGGCGTGTAGTCAGTTGCAGTGCACTCACTGGTGGAATAGGCCATGTGCGCCACTTGCCTTCCCTCTTGCATGATATGTAAAATGTTTCAGGATATTCCTGGCACGATAACCGTAGTCCAAGACAGTTCCACGCTCCCAAAGCCAGCTTGGGAACCAGGAGGGATAAAAACTCTTTATTTCTTCGCGTCCTGGGAAGTCGAATGGTTCATGATGATCGTAAAGCAGTACGGGCACGCCACCGGTATGTTGAGAAATGGCACTGAATGAATTGATGAGGTCTTGATTTGGTAGGCGCCCATTGAGTCCTTCTATCCAGATCCGGGAACACTGGCCTTAACACTAGTCTCCATGGACGCATTAGACCGCGCACCTCGGAAAACACCCAGATGAGAGAATGAATGACCCGGATAATCGATGTTGAGAGCTGTCCATATCACGCCAGATGCAATAGATAATGGTTCGACATCCTGATCTACGTCACCATGGAGAAGGCTACCTTCTGAGCGTTCAGACAACGTACTGGCATTCAAAGGTTTGTGGTAGGCGCTTAACCACGCATACATCCCGTCAAGATGATTGTCGCTTATCACAAAGATGATATCTTTGGACCAATGAGAATATCCTAGAAGACCTGATTCGTAAGAAAAGCAGAGATGTAAATGGCAAGCCCGGACGTTTCAAGAATGTGGCCAAGGATAATACTGTGGCCACCCCTCTCAGGTTAAATCCGCCTGAACGACTTTCCCAGGAGGCACTGATGACCATTGCCTCAGTCCCGGATGTTCTGGGGGCTGGCAAGACGGCATAGGCATTGGTACCAACGACGGTCTAAGAAGCATTGTTAGACCAATATCGCAAACCAGTAGATTGGACCAACTCCAAGTGAAGTTTTGATGGAGTATCTTTGTGTAGAGGATGGTATCCCCACTTTTGCGAATTCCGTCGCGAAGAAACTCGCACGCCTGTGTGCGGCTGAGTGAACACAATATTGAGCCGGATAAACAAATGACTGTCTTACTCTGTACTTGACACATTATTACTCAGCAGCGAGCTCACATCCTGCAGAAACTTATCTGCATGATAAACATCTACCCAACTCCAATAAGGATTGACCTATAAGTGAACATAATGAATATGGACGGAAAGAGTGATAGAAAGTGATACCTGGCTTGGTTGAAGCGCATTTTCGTCAACATAGGTGCCTGTTCCGAGTTGCGACAGGGGGAGCGCAAGTAGCCAAAGATAACCTATTGCCAGAATACCGATTCTATAGCCAGTAAGACAATGCGGAGGGGCGAATATGCGTCAACTCACCTGAGTACATCGAGATAGCGCCAGACGACCGCGACAACCTTTCTCCGATTCCGTATCCGTGCAACATGATCACGGGACAGAAATATACGCTTGATGCGATTCTTCAAGCCACCTGGTGGAACTTGTGTCTGTCCTGAGGAAGTTTCACTAGACATCGTGCCGTGTCGCTCCGTCAGTCGCCCGTCGGGAGCCAATTGCGGGTCTGGCGTCTGGCAGCCGGGTCTGGCAGCGGCCCAGAACCGGCCCGGAACTTTGTTGACGCGAAGCGCGGCGCGCCTCGGTATCGAACATCGAACACGTCTCATCACCGTCCATTTAGCGACGGCTCCTGTCTGAGCCTTCATTTTGCGCGGCCACCATGTATACAAAGCGCAAGCGACGTCAAACTCAGCAGTATGAGGGTCTTGCTGCTGGGGAGAGACTCAAGCGACACAAGCTCACCTCAGATTTCGGCGGTGACTGGGATTCCCCCTGGGGCTGGGTCGGCACTAGTGCCACAGACGTGTCAGGCATTACTGAGGAGCATCTTCTCGCTACGTGTGGTTTCTCTCGCAAATCCCATCACTTATTCTGTGTCAACAAGTATCGGAAATGCCCTGTGAAGACTGTAGACCTCCCAGAGCCAGTTGTGTCAGGCGAGGCGCCAGTAAAGGATGTGGTGGTCATTTCAGACGATGAAACACCTACATGCAGCAAAAAGAACTGCTCCAAGAACCCAAATTGTTTGAATTATCTTGGTCAGGATCGGTGGGAGGACGCAGGTCAGCGTTTCTCATCACATCGCTGTACGCGTTCACGTCAACAGTTCTCAGATGCCGCCTTGAAAGCTTACTTATCCACGATGGACCTTGGCCCGGATCCTGATCTCCAAACAAGAAAACCAGGCTTACCTGTAGGCCTCAGAGTATGTCTACCCCAAGTTTACAGCAGGTGTTACAATTTGACATGCTGTGTAGAATCTTGGGGCTACCTGTTATGCCAATGCGTACATTCAGGTAGTCTATTGATTCTTCTATGAGCGTGGATACTTATCTTTCATAGGTTTGGTTCCAAGATGTCTGTTTTCGCAATGGAGTGTATCAGTGTTTGCCAGCCGACGATAGAGACCGTCCCTTCAATGTACTTGCCCCTTAAACTATCATTTACATCACTCAAACTGACTTTTTTTTCTCGTAGGAATCACCTATCTTTCAGCTTCAGACGACATTCGCTGCTCTGCAAGAAAGTTGTATGAAGGTCTTCAATCCGGAGAAACTTGTCGGAAGCTTACAACTCCGAACAAATGAGCAGCAAGATGCCCAGGAGTGAGTTGCTTGGTATTAATCATGAGTTGGCCATTTTAATCTCGTACAGGTTTTCCAAGCTATTCATCACTCATTTAGACGACGAATTCAAGAAACAGCCTGATCCAGCGCTGACTAATCTTGTTTCGAATCAAGTGCTGAGTCTCAACCCAGATTAGATTCGTCCGTTCTCATGAGCAATGCCATAGTTCGAGGGAACACAAACGTACGCGACAACCTGCATGCGGTGCGGAACTCGTTCTGAGAATAACTCAGACTTCCTCGAAATAGAGGTCAATCTCGAGGTAGGTCCCGTTGTGGAGACATTGATACGTTGAACGAATGCACATGGTAGGACAACGCTACGCTCGAAAGCTGCATTGGCGTACTTCTTCAACCTGAGACACTCTCAGGAGATAACAAGTAATGTGTTTTGCTGGTTTGCTGGTTTGTTTGAATTGCCGTCATGACCCTTCACTAGATACCGTTGTTCACAATGCCAATCACTAGAAGACGCTACTCGGCAACTGATACTCCGGAAACTCCCTCCAGTTTTGCATTTCTCGCTGCTTCGTTTTGTCTTCGATGTTACGACTTTTGAACGAAAAAAGAGGAAGCATAATGTATCTTTTCCTGTTGTATTGGATATGAACAAATTTCTTGGGAATCAGGACTCCACCAGCGAAGAGAACACTTATGAGCTTAAAGGTGTCCTAGTTCATAAAGGGTCCAGTGCATACCATGGCCACTACGAAGCCATGGTATTTGATGCTACGTAGGTTCCTTCACCAGGCTAAATAGACGATACACTGAAGTCTCGTAGGCATGATTCCTGGTTCACGTTCAATGATGAAGTTGTTTCGAAAATGAAGCCCCCAGGATCGGAACACTCCAACAATGATAAAGGCAAATCGTGCGTATACATGTTGACTCTAGCTGCACACTGCTGATAAGTGGTGTTTAGGAAATCTAAAACATCCAAGAAGCGCAGAAGGGTTGAGGACAGTAGCGACGATGAGATAGCAGAGTAAGCCCTGGGCTCTGCCGACTGTCCGATCATGCTCACAGACTTGCCAGGATACATTCTCCGTTACCGGCTGGGTGCGCCTCACTGACTGCTGGTGATATCTAGTGTTCATAAGTTGGTCCTTAGACGAATGGCATCGAGAGATGCTTATATGCTCGTCTATATGCGTCGCGGAGCACCATCTGCGGGACCAGTAAATATCCAGAGACCTCCGCAGCGGGCCCTTGATGTCGTCCTCCAAATGAATCAAAGCCACGCTGACGCCTGTGCTACCTTCGCTGCAAGGTCAAGAGCAAAAGTGCTATTTGTTGGAGATACTGACAGAACACCCTAGACGAGAAGAGCTTAAAGCCAAATTCCTTGAGCTTCGGTCGAAGATGCAAGAGATATATCGGTCTTGGAACGTGTTGTCTTGTGACCAGGTAGGCTGAAAGAGCTGTACACCATTCGTCTTTTTATGGTCGTTGCAGGCATCGGTTATAGTTAGCCAACGGGCTTTGAGTGCATTCCTCTCTCGACCCTTTGACAAGGATGCGAGTAGTTTGACTGACCCCACGAATTCGATTGGCCAGACTGGGCTTCCGAGCGATAGTCTGACTGGTTTGAATGGCTCGGAAAATAATGGTGACGAAAAAACTACGCGACGGTTGGCCTCTTCCATGGGGGAAGAAGTTTCTATCGATGCGATATTGTGTCCCCATGGTAAGCTCGACCCAGGGAAAGCCTCGGATATGAAACGAATTGACCGTGTTAGCTCCCTTCCCTGATCTGTTCACCTTTTTATACTAAATATCACGCAGGCTACCTACGAATCGCACATACAGGCATCCGGTGCATCATTCGTTCCAAAATTGGAACCGAGAGACGTCTGCCGTAAATGTGTCGAAGATGTCTTCCTTGGTGGGTTCATTTAGCCGACGCTGTGACCCCTGAATAATTGCTATCCAGAGAAACTTTACCAATATGAGCATCCGAGGCATGTCGCTCAGTTCGACTCCATTGTCAATGAGACAGATTCCCTTGGTTACTGGGTCTCGAGACATTGGGTGAAAGGCGTGTATCATTCATGGGGCAAATTCTAGTTTCCATACTCAAATCCCAGTTCTGATATAGATTGGAGACAGCCGAGGCCAAAGATGCACGTCCCATCTCAACGTGACCCTGCTCCCGATTCCCAGGCCTATTCGGGCCATGTCATATGCGAACACGGACATTTGGCGCTCAATATTTCTGCGCGAATCCGCATCTCACAGAAGGTGAGCCAGTGGCTATCTCTTTCTAGGAAGGTAATGTCATGACCATCAGGCCTTCGCTCTACTCCAAAGTCTCTTTCCCACGTTGGTCACACTGCCTGAGGGTGTTGGCCCGTGCGCGGAGTGTGACGCTCTTGCGGAGAACTCTCGTGAAGACAAAAGGGAACTGCGCAAAAAGGCAGAAGAAGAAAAGGTTGAGTGCCAGTGCAATTAATTGCTTGACAACGCCTGATTTCCAAGAAGGCGAAACTCAAACATATGCAAGAGAATGCGCTGAACGGAAACACTGCGCTTCTGGAACATGTTCCTTGTGCTCTCGTTCCCGCCAGCTTTGTGCGAGAATGGAAGCTTTGGATCCTTCGGCCGGGGCACCATCCTCGTCCGGCCCGCTTGGATAACTCGCTATACTTATGTGACCATGGCCTGCTTGTCCTTGACCTTAACGGGGGAGACCTAGATCGTTCGGTCTGTCTCATCCGCCGTCTGGACTGGGATACCCTGGAGGAACTGTAAGTACTACTATGCACGTTCCCATGCCAATATTTATTCACTTGCAAAAGTTATAATGCATCCCCGCTTATCACAGTGGAAAACCAGCAGGTTGCCGATGGGGGTATCTTGAGCTCGAAATTTGTACATCATCCACCGCTATGCGAAGAGTGTCGAGTCAAGCGGTGTGTGTTCTTTCATTCATCGCCTGCAGACTGTTGAGAGTCTTCACAGCAAGACTGATTACGACTTGACTGAAATTACGATTCGCGTTTTGGGTAGCGAAGACCCTGACCCCACGCCAGAGAACTATACCAGGAACCAGGGCCCCATCATGGTTGACACACGGCAGACAAGCATTCTCACGTATCGGTCCCGAAATGTGGAGCCTCAACGACAGTCCAAGCGAATTCGCACCGTGAAACGGAGAGTGCGGCGGATAGACATTTCAAAACAGATGTCCGTAAAGGACATAAAGCTTCTGGTGCGCCACATGCTTTAGCGTAGCCGAAGTTTTTAATTTGATGTCATCCGTGTGTTTTAGTTGCAGGAGGAGCTTGACATTCCAACTATCTGTCAGCGACTTTTCTACCAAGGCCGTGAGTTGGCGGACAACAGCGCCAGCGTGGCAACACTGAGCATCCTGGCCAACGACATTCTCGACCTGCGCGAGGAGCAGGAGAACGAAGAGTTGCTCGAGACGGACACGGAAACACCGCACCAGCAGCGGCGCGAGGCCGACGCCGGTGGATTTGGCGGGACGTTACTAGCCCGCGGCTGGACATCCGAATCTCTGCCAGACGACACGATGAGTGATCGCACGGCGACGTCTTCCCCTCCTCCAATGGACACGACCAAGCCATGCCCAAAGTGTACATTCGAGAACACCTCCACGGCAACTGCCTGCGAGATGTGCGATGCGCGCCTGTGATTTCGGCAAAGCCCCATTTTCCTTTCTTTTTAATAAAATTTCCTAAGCTATAGTATATGGAACGCCAAACTCCATACCCCTCTCACGTCACGTCATAAATGCTGTACGCTGTATTCGAGTAAATGACGAGGTTTTTCGGGGCCGCAGTGGCCCCAAGCGACGAAACGAAACGTTTCCACTGCGACGGTTATCGTAATCCTGGCAATGAACAACACAGCCTCTTTGCATGCAACATATATGTTCTTACATACATATACATGTATGTCTGTACCGTAAGCGAGAGGTTTTCGCGACTCGGAGCAGCCACAAGAAACAATGCAGATAAACGGTCGCCTGAAAATGGGACTCGCATTAATACGATTCGGGCTCACCCGTTGCCCCGTGCCTTGCCGCAGTCGAGCCTGTCAAACACCCCCTTCACCTCCCCTTTCGTCTCGCTGTCGGACATGACATAACAAATAACAAATAACAATACTTGTATGGCCTAGCAACAGAAAAAGAAAAAACCTTGTATTTTTCTCGAAAGACCACAAACTATGAAGGCACTGAGTTCGCAATAATTCAGAAAAACGCGCCTGGGGTTGTCCGGAAAAGGCAAGGTGGAAGAATCATTTTGCAATTGCGGTGATCGGAGGACCTTCGAGTCGCGCCGCTCACCGCCGAGTCGAAATCGAAATTCCATCAATTATCCCTTTCTTTCCCACCAGTCCCCTTTCTAGTCTTCAAGTACAAACTCCAGCTGACGCTAGCGGCGGCAATCATTTGTTCGCTGACGGCAGCCCCACGGCGAAATGGCCTCTATTATCTGCATAAATGCTAGCACACATTGCACAGCGACGGCGAAAAAAAAAAAACTAATGACTTCAGTGACTTTACAACCCTCTTACGTTAGTGTACAACACATCACAAAAAAATGAAAGAAAACAGAGAAAATTGAAACCAGTGGAAAACCAAAACCACAAAAAATGAACGGGTGGGTTGACCAGAGTCTATGAACGTTGGGAATATATTGTTAGGTCTGCATTTGACATGGGTAGCACGGAGGCTATAAGACTTCCTTCCTGAGGATGCGATAGAGATACAGGCAATGGTGCGGGGATAGGAACTGTGCTAAATGATGCATGGTGACGCAAGGCGGCCGGTGGTGGGACAGCGGGACGAGATTGTACTTGGGCCTGCACTTGGGCTTGTACCTGCGCCTGCGCTTGCGCCTGTTGAGCCTGCAATAAAGAACTAGCCGTCATGAGCACGTCGACTTCACTTGATAGGGGCCCGGTGAGTTCAACGGCTTGCGCGACTGCTGATTGGGTTGCGACAGACACCTCGTTAACAGTCACTTGCCCAGCCGTGCCGGCCGGTGGAAGCCCTGCAGAAAATTGTGCCGCGGCGATGACGGAGCGGTCCGCGGCTACCTGACGAGCTGCCTGCAAGACGACTTGCTGAGCTGCAGCCGCTAAGACACTCGACGGCTGCGCGACCGAGCTGCCTTGCGCAGAGACGGTATCATCTACCGCCTGCGCAGTCACCGTAAGCACGTGCTGTTGCTTCGCTAGCGCCTGCAGTTCATGGCCTGGTTCACTAGGGACCCCTGCCGCAACGACCTGCGATTGTGCTTCCTGCGCGACGCGCTGGGCGGCAGTTGTTAGCACCTGGATCACTTGGGCGTCTTGCGATGGCACAGCTTGCGATGGAGGGGGCGGCACTGCTCCCGCCTGCGGCCGCATTAATGGCGGAGGACTACGGGGGTTTTAGCGTAGTCCAAACATGAACTGCAGATCTGACTCACCGCGAGGGTGATGTCTGAGGAACAATAGAGTCGCTGATCATCCTACGGGGACCCTCGCCAACAAGTGATGGACGTCGCGATGAGCTAGAGAACGATGTATCCACGTTTGCCACAGGAGCGATGGTGATGTGTACAGTTTGAGAGAGAAATTCCTCCTTCCCATCCTGCATGAACTAGAAGAGAGATAATTAGGGGAAACGTCTCCAATCTACGCAAACAGGACAAACCCGAGCCTCTACTGTGACATCGCAACTTTGTGCATCTGGCGTGGGAATACCGGTTAAGTATTGATCTTCATGCCACGACAACCAAGGGGGCAGTGACGGCGAGGTATAGGTAACGTGCAGATTGTTTCGAGACGCTTGCGGATCCCAAATGCGCGGTGTCCAGGTCCAACGAAGGCCAACGTACGCTACGCCAGGTGGGACGCCAGCCAAACGGCGCTGGAACGGGCGGAATGACCATCCACCATCTCCTGTTTTTTTTGCTTCGATATTCCAAATGTGATTCCCCTTGGACTTTGCCTTCTTCCCATCCTCGTTGAAGCGTGAGATATAGGGCGAGTTCCAAAGGTAGTTTCGAATCTGAACACGTTGCAAAATCAGATACGGTCGGATCATACACGAGTTTATGCGGACCTTTTTCATGGGTATTTTATCCTCAGGATATCCTTGCCGGGCGAGCTAAAAATGGGAAGACATGACAGTTGAGTATCACACCGCGGAGCGCACAACTGACACACCTCTTCCAGGAATGCATTCGTAAATGCTTGTATGCGGAATTTAAACGGTCGGAAGTCAGGGGACTCGTCTAAGCGCTGCATTTTCTTGGCCATCAGCGTCTGGTGAATCGGCTCGCCTTTTGCATCAGTGGCCTCAACTGATCAAAGAATGACAAATGTTAGTTGATATACCACTCAACGAGAGAGTATACGAACGATTTGAGCATATCTTGTTCAAAAACTCGAAGAAAATCCGGTCCACTTCAGCACGATATTCCTGCGGGACTTCATTGCTGTGACTGGTGCTGCCGTTAGGTCCCATACTTGTACTAAAGTTGTCTGGAGATGGCCGATTTGGAAGCGCCCTTCGGGGAAGGGAACGCGAGAACTGATGGCTTCCTTCCCCGATACTACCATTACGCGCACGGTATCGTGAATGACTGGGTGAGCCAGCATCAGAGTCATGCTCCTCGTCGTCCTCATGCGACGAGGCAGGACTGTGGGAACGCGAGAATCCCGTGTCTGGCCGAGACGCCCCGGCCCGGTATTCGGCACGTTCGTCGATCGTTGCCTCAGGCACCGGTACGCCGAAAGTGAATGGGTCACCTGAAGGCGGATTGGACAATGAATTGGAACGAGAGGCACGCGAAGCACTCTTCAGCAACGATGAAGGTCCGGCATTTGCTGCAGGCGGGGCAGCAGCTGGTAGTGAAGGGAAGACCGCGGCAGGCGATGCGAACGCAGAAGGGCCACCAATGATAATATTTTTCATGTCCACATCCCCATTTAGGCGACTACCTGATATTGTGGGCCGATGAGAAGGTGCAAAAGGGGCTGCATGCTCAGCCCACGGCTCTGAAGGGGGACTGAACGACGTCACATGACCGGTGACAGGCGGATGAGTGGCCGAAGATGGAGGCGTGAAGTCTGGTGGGCCGCGTCCATTAACAACCGCAACGTTGAGCGCAGGAGAAAAGTTGATTGCGGAAGAGGGGGGTAATTGATGTTGGAACAAGTTCAGCTGTGATTGTAAGGGCAGACCTCCTGAACTGGCTGGACGGGACGGAGGACTGGAGGGAGGATTTGAAGAGAATGGTGGTACTGCATGGCCAACAGAAGGTTGAAATGGATACGAAAGGGAGGGTTGCGAACCGTCGTCTGTCGGTTCCATCTTCATTGCCTTGATTACCCTATCATCCTCGTTCATGGACGATGCACACCGCTTCCTCGACTCATGATCGAAGATACTTGCACTATCCAGTGGTTGAAGATCACCACTGGGAGCGGATGGAGGGAAAGGCGGAGCCACTCCGGATCTGGACAGATTAGGCGGGGAAGCACGAGCGCCTGAAGTGACAGGGGGCGAAGATTTATCACTGGGTGGGCTTGGTCCGTCAGCTAACCTCGTGGCGGCGATCAGTTCGGAGACGAGAGCAATAGTCTTCTTCATGTGATCGATCCTGGCGCCCACGTTAGCAGTTTGGCCTGCACTGCAATCAACGCGTGCTTGAACTGCAGTTTGCATGATGCTATACGTCTAGTTCAAAAAAAGGGAGTAAGGACGAAAGGAATCTCGAGACAAACTTTTTCAGCATGTCATCAACAGCCATCATGTGTGGGGCAGCCAATTCAGGGCCTAGCTCTTCTTCCGTTGGGGGACTGACGTCGTACTCAGAAGGCGGGAAGCGATAGCCCGATCCAGGAGTGCCCGTGTTGGCGGCCGATGGAAAGGTAAGGTCAGAGCCACCACTAACAAAACGACCGGGAGATGCAGCCGAGCCAGAGCGACTACGGCCTGGAAGACCCATAGTATCCATTGCGGACGCGATGGATGCTGGGGTAATCGCCGCATAGGCGGGATTCAGGCCCGGGATAGCCGGAGACGACGTATGGGATGCAAAACTGGAGACAGAAGTCGCCGCCGGAGAGGACTGTGCAGGTCTCGGGAGATCAAAAGCCTGCTCGGATGGGAAGGACTCCCGCAGTTGCTGCGGAAATGCAGGGACAGAGACAGAGGGAGGCACTGTAGCGGGCTGATGCACGTCAACTGGAGATATATCCATGCGTCGAGGATCCGAGGGTAGCGCGACTTCTGAAGGAACAGGAAGCGCAGCTGCGGCAGAAATCGCATCTGGGAAGGCCGAGACGGCGTGGGCGGGAATGTTCGTATCAGTCAAAGAAGAGCCGAGGACCGGTGGGAAGGAGGGAACAGGCTCGGACGGTTGAAGGGAAGATAGAGAGTCGACGGCTATGTGTTGATGATACTGTCCATCAAAGGTAACATCATGTACAAGAGAGTCCATAGAGGGAGGAAAGGAGAGGCGACGGCAAAGTGAAGAGGCGAGCCGTGGCCCTTATGTGAATGGGTTCAGTACCAGAACGGTAATAGCAATGAGAGTGACCTCGGCGGAGGTAGGACTTCAGTTTGGAGGAATATGAGAGGGAGATAGAGATGAGAGGGCGAGAGCGAGGGAGGAAGTAGCGAAGAGGAGAGGAGGAACGGGGAAGTGGACGGATGGATAAAATCACCGAGCGAGATTGCACTTGCACACAAGTGGCAATTCTTCGGCGGACAAACAAGTACTGACGCGTATGTGGTAGCAGGATCGCTCTCGCATTCAATGCCTGTGTGGCCTGAGGCGAAAGAGCGGCAAAAACAAACGAGTAAAGGTACAGTAGAGAAGAGAAAGGAAAAGGAAGGGAAAAAAAGAGGCGCCGGATGCTAAGGAGTCCTTTAGAGGACTGGTTTCCCTTTACCTCGCTTGAGGCAGCAGCACACGCCGTCCGTGGTCCGTGTCCGCGCTTGATCAGAATCAGGATCAGGTCAAGGCTGCGTCACGGGTAACGCGTCACACGTCACACGGTCACATCCCTCTTCTTTATCTTTATCCGTTTCCGTCCCGCCGCCTCTTTCCCCAGGCTAAATTCGCTCACCGCGAGCCTTGATTCTGTATGCTCTTTAGCAGGCAAGAATAATAATAAAATTTTTATATCCTAGGTATTTAACAAGTTTGGATGGTTAAAAGGCTAAATAGCCTTCACGTAATCTCATAACATGTTACGCGTTACGCTACGACCAATTTATGCATATGCTGAACCAGACGTTCGGATTGCGGGTTCAAAGATCGTGATGGGTGATCAATGCGATCGGGCCGGCGCATGTTGACGTCCTGTCCCATGCGATTTAGTGCAGGCCCGGGAAAACAAACAGCAAGCCGTCACTTTAGCTCTCCTACTGTATCTGTACTGCTGCAGGCCCCATGTGGCCGCGCGGGAGGAAACCGAGTCAAATACACGACAAGAATGGAAAAGAACAAAGATCCGCCTGCTAGTACAAAACCGGACGCGTTGAGCAACCATTTATTACCTAGTACCGCCTTCGTGGTGACCTAGAGCGATCTCGACGGCGATCACTACAGTACAACCCTGGTCAGCAAAAACAACGGACAAGATATTAATCGACGTACTCGTACCGTGATGAATGTCGCTCTGAATACCCACGATCACGGTCGCGCTCTCGGTCCCGGTCCCGATAGTCATCACGAGAGGGACGCTCGCTGCCACGTCCAGTGACACCTCCACCGCTGGGAGCTGGTGGAGGCGCGACTTGAGTCTTGCGCTTTTCCCTCTCCTCTCGGAACTTTGTCAACATGTTCCTCAGTTCATGATAGCCCAAGTGCATCTATACGCCATATTGAGCACATGGAAAATAACCAGGCGCAGGCGCGTGTCAGGAAGGGCTTACCTTGCCTCCGAAGTGGTCTGCCAGTCGACGGTCAGAATCCAGCACGGACAGATAGGCACCGCACACATCGCACACGCGCAATTTTTGATGGCCCGATGCACCAGACGTATCTGTAAGCTGTTGGAGATCGCGCTAGAGAAAAGTTAATATAATTAGCTAGCTGAAGACCAGAGTCGAACAGCCAATAACACACCTCCTTTTCCCCCTTCTCACTTTTCAAAGCCTCGATGGCTGCCATCTCCTTCATTGACTCTTCCACCTTCCCCTGCTCACCTTTACGAAACTCAACTTTCACACATACCGAGATGCTATGACGGCGACATACCAAGTGCCTCGATTTTTTCCGTTCCACCCTGTATGGCCAGCTCAATTTCTGCAATCTCACGCATCTGTAAAAGTGGGCCGGTGGTGTCAACATCAACACGATATTGTTAAGGAAAGTCTAAAGACCAAATTTGTAGTTTTCGCGTTTTCCTCTGGCGTTTTCTCAAGCCGCCTCTGCGCGGTACGAATACGGCGGTCGCACTCATCTACAAAAGCGAAGATGTTGTTCTCGTACTCTGTCTGGAATTTGGCGAAAATTGGGTCGCTCGGGTTGGCCTCACGAGCGGCGAGGAACTCCGTCTTCAAACGCTCGGTATGAGACTTTGGACATGCTCCGAGATCCATTTTCTGAGACAAAGGACGTATTAGTAGAGCACGGGGACTATAAGCCGAAGAAATCGCACGGTATTGGTGAATAGGGTGTGCGGACAAGTTCCGCAAAGAAAGTTGCGACAAACTTTCTCATCTGACCAAACTAAGTTGACAGTTGCAATACCCATGGCCTCAGGACCCATCATTTGCTAAGGATGTGAGGGTCGCGTCAGTACGCGAGAAACAGTCATGAACCAAACGCATACCTCTAACAGCTTGCGTTGCATCTCCGCAAGTCGACCCATCTTTGTATAGTTACGTTGACAAGTAGATGATGGCTTCGGTCAAGGCTAAGGACTCGGCAGGGTTGTCAGAGCTCGCTGCGCTCAGTCAGTGTATGCTGCGAGTGACGAGGCAAGTTGAGTGACCGAGTTTGTTGGTATTTGGACTTGTGAGACCATATTGCCTATTTGGATTACCTTGATAAGCGCCGTCACCGCCCCGAACTTACGAAGCAACAATCATCTGGTCATTGGAAATCGTTTCCCCAAGTAGCTATTAGAAACACAAAAAAGTATGAATCAGATGTTAGCCTCTACCGTTTATCTCTACCACGCAGCGCAACCTCTAACTCACTCCACCATCTACGATTGGTTACGGTATTGATATACGCCGTTCGAACCGGGTCCGGGTCCGGGTCACGGGTCATACCCACATGCCGTTAGTGGGGGCTGAACACGGCGACACGGAAAACAACTCGAACCGCCCACCCCGGTGGTGATTGGGCGATTGCAAAAATCCTGACAAGCCGAGGTCCACACGATGGGCCAATGATGGGAGGGGACGGGTAGCTCCGAAGTCCCCCGTCCACCCTTGACAACGTAACATAACTTTGCGTTCTGTCACGGCCAGCTGTCACAAAGATACAGGCCTGTTCATATCAAGCACGGCCATCACACATTTGTAATTGCATCCGCGAAATGCGAAGGTGAGGCAGATGCGCCACCGAAAACGAAAATGGTCGGTATAGGAACCCATCCGACCGAAGGTGGCCATCCACGGTCTGAGATAACCCTCAGAAGTAGGTTGTTGTGCGGACCATGAAAAAAAAACTTTGCTGCCATCATTCGTCATGACGTTGGGCAAGATCGTCGGCACTGAGATGACTGGTCCGGACACCTACGCTGATTGTCACATTCATTCCCTTCAGTCCAGGACCAACGAGGCCACTTCCGACGGTGGATGACCCGGGAAAGTGCCGTAAGGGCACAATCTGGCGCTAGGGTACGTAACTTCTCTTCGCCAGCCACTCCATTCAGTTCTCCCTGTGCCTCAATCTGCGTCAATTGGTGTCAGCTCTCAAGCCAGAAGATGGCAGCAGAACTAGCGAACGCTTTATCGAAGCCCGAATGGTTGGTGCAGTGACATGGCTTGAGGTCGCAAACTTTGTCAGTCTGATCAAAATGTCCAACTTTGACAATTCACTACACGCTCTCCGGCGTGATCTGACCTTTTCAATTGAGATGACTGGTGACGTGAGAGGAACTAGTGTCTCCAACGCCTAGATAGATGGTCACCGTTTTCGCTATCAGAAATCCAATCAAAATCAATATTATTGTAACACGTGACACTCCTGGCATGAGGTAATTGGACACAAGTGCCAACAACCCACCTTGGATGCCCTTGTCCGCCTCTCTTTTGCTGCCGATAAGGGCATCGTTCAAGATGAGTCGGGTCTTAGGATATGCACAGTTTCATGCAGGGAGATAGGGTCTGCTCCGTGGGGACTCGGATTATCACAGCACTAGTTGCGTCATGTCTACAACCGAGGCATTAACGGATGTCCATGCGAAGACGTTTGCGGCTGCGGCACCGCGGCATACTCCTGGGAAGTGTGATTATGCCATCGGATCCTTATGAAGCTAAGGTCCTCACACTTCAGTTACCTGATTCTCTGTTCTCTGTCGCAACAAGGAGTAACTGCGCAGTTTTACGTGATCACTCTCTGGATGATCCGTTTCGGTAATGATATGTAGAAAATTACGAGATTACGAGCACTGTCTGGGAGTATGGCGACTTCCGCTGATTGTCTGTCGGGCTTATATGCCGTCTCTTCCGTGGAGAGTGTCAACGAATTGATTGATGCCATCGACGTCTTCGTTCGAGAACAGAGGCCAACCAAGACGCCGTGAGAGTTGAACGTGTGCCAGGGGCATACTGACCCATCCTCCTCGCTCAACTTCCACGTGCTGGAACCCCTCTAGCCAGGAATCCAACCTGGAGGCAGCGTGTTGACAAAGGAAAGGATTGTATGTGAAGGAGAAGAACCGAAGGGTGGCAGCGAACCACAATCATCGTTAGTTGCCGTCAACCTCGGAACACAGCGTCGGCGTGGGAAGAGGAAGACCTAATTAATAATGCGGTGATATGATGGGGACAGTGTTTGAGGTGAGGTCAGTTCTTGAATGGCCCCGAAGAGGAGAGCGCCTGAATAATTCATGTTACAGTATTCTCGATGGTGGTATTATGTTGAACTATGATTTTTCCAGTCAGCCCCACCAAGCGCGGCAAAGGGAACGGTGCATCGACCCTGAACGTGGTGTAAGAATACATGGGCAATAACCGACCAATGCGTGCTTAAGGTCTAGGTCGCAAAGAGGAGAGATGTAGAATCCAGAATCCAGAGGTCAGTCAGAAGGTTGTTTCAAATCGATCAGACAGCCCCTAGCGTTTCCCCGTGCACTGGCGACAGACAGCCAGCGTCCACCTATACGCCACACAGCACGCAATAGATGCGCCAGATGCGCCCTGCAGACAATTCACGGAACGCGTGGAAAGTACACACGGAGTCCGTGACCTCAAATACAACGTGCTACTTCAAAAGCAGGTTTTTTTTGTCATCCGATCTGCAGCCAAGTTCGGATGCGGCCATCGGTAAACAGGACGTTACACTTGTGCGCACTCCAGCAAACTTTAACTTGTAACGTTGAGTTGGGGCCACGTGTCCTGTGATTGCTCCTACAATATGGAAGTAACCCAGGTCATCACAGCAGAGCCCCTGATCCCCACTTATGGTCGTGTCCGCACTAGATATTACACGCGTGTCATGGTGCGCAGCACACGCTAAATGCCATCGGGAGTCAGCCCTCGCCCTATCAATGAGGGGAAGGGGAACAGGCTTAATCGCCGCGTGATACCTGATAATGCCCAGTAGATCCAAAGTTAGGACACTCTATCTCAGTACCATGTAATTCAACTCGGATCGCGAGAAATAGGATACCACGAAGAAATGAGATCATCGCCTGGTGGGTCGGATGAACGTGACGACAATCAACACTCGGCCACGCGGATTTGGACATCCTATTGCCTTTATTTATGCTCAGCAATCTTCAAGAAGCATGTCAGAAGATTTACGCGGACTCGGCGCCCCGTGGCTCTGCGCGGACGGTATGATACATTTCTCTTTTTCGGGAATCAGCGTGCAGTTTCAGGAGAAGCCTTCACATCGTCACATCGTGTCGTGTGAGCTGACGACTTGTTGTAGTCATTACTGAGATCTCGCACGGCGATTTCCGGAAGAAAAGCACCTCATCCTTGTTTGACGAGACGACATAGAGTAGCTGGATAAAGGAATACCCGAGGCGTCGTTATTTAGGACATGATAAAGATAAGGACAGCATCACATATCTTGACACGACTACGGTGCTTGTAGTCGCTTAGTCAATTTGGCAAACTTCCAACGTGTCAGCAGACAAAGGAAAGTAGTATTGTGCGCAAGATTGATACTACGTCTCCGAATGGTATCTGACGTAGAGGTGGATAGTCGGAGGTGGCAGCCAGAAGGTGAACTCTAGCAGAACCGGTCGCTGTACAGTACAGTGCACATCAGTACCACATCTAGCTAGCCAATTTCTGGCTGATGCGAACCTCTTCAATTTGGAGCGGCGAT
>QFEA01009950.1:0-33455 GCA_003315975.1 Lactifluus echinatus
GTGATAAACGGTCGCTTGTAGATAAACCATGCGCAACGTTAACGGTGCGACAAGTACAAAGTCTGTGTCATACTAGGGCTGGGCTAGTGAGTTCTGCATATATTTTGCTCAACTGGGCTGGAGAGGAAGAATTGCAGCAAACATGCGAACACAACGCAGGCTTCGCTTGTCCGTTGGAGACTATACCCAGTTTATCACTGACCTCCTAGCTCCTGGAAAGTACTTACATGCATGTCTGGTCAGTCTCAAGGTAGACGGGCGCAGGCAAACTAGAAACTTGCTTGTGCACGAGTGAGGCAAAGAAGAGCCCGCCAAGTTGGCGCGAGGGAAAAGAAGCAGCCGGAGAAATGCGAGATATTGAACTCCGACGGATCTGGCAATTGACGCTCGCCCACGTTCGCCCGTTTCCAGCGGGACAATTTGTTTCTGCCAACGTCCAACGTCCACATCATCACCTCCACTCAGTCTCCACACACTGCAGACATCTTTCATGTTCACTCGCTCCGTCGCCCGCCTTTTATCCACCCAGTCCCGTGCCTTTTCCACCACCTCCGCACGGCAAACTAAAGTTGCTGTGCTCGGTGCCGGTGGAGGCATTGGCCAGCCGCTCTCTCTGCTCCTCAAAATTGATCCTCTTGTGTCCTCTCTGAGCCTTTACGATATTCGTGGCGCACCTGGTGTTGCTGCAGATGTTAGCCATATTGATGCAGATAGCTCGGTATGTCATCCAGCACAATGTTGGTTGCACACGTAGACCAACTTAGTCTCGCGTCATTGTGTCAGGTCAAAGGTTATACGGCTGACCAGCTCGACGAGGCTCTTGAGGGAGTCAAGGTTGTCGTTATTCCCGCTGGTGTTCCCAGAAAGGTATGTCTTAATACTGATTTGGTGCCATTAGTCTAACATGTATTCCCACTAGCCTGGTGTAAGCCTTTCTAATAAAACTTACCGTTTGAATCTGCTAAATATGCCTTTAGATGACCCGTGATGACCTTTTCAACGTATGTGTGTTGTGTTAATTTCGATCCACGCCTCTGACCGTCTACATACAGACCAACGCATCGATTGTGCGGGACCTTGCTGCCTCAGTTGGTCGGGTCGCCCCAGACGCACATATCTTGGTCATCTCGAATCCCGTAAACTCAACTGTACCCATCGTTGCGAAGACCCTAGAGAAAGCCGGTGTCTTTGACCCACGTCGTGTCTTTGGTGTTACCACCCTGGACGTCGTCCGCGCAGCACGCTTCCTTGGCGAGGTCACCGGCAATGACCCAAAGAACACAGTAGTGCCCGTCGTAGGTGGCCACTCTGGCGCGACCATCGTGCCATTGCTCTCCCATAACGCATACGGCAAGGCCGTTTCTGGCGAAGAATATGCTAAACTCGTCTACCGCATCCAGTACGGTGGTGATGAAGTTGTCAAGGCGAAGGATGGCGCAGGTTCTGCGACGCTCTCGATGGCATATGCTGGTGCCAAGTTCACACATGCGCTTCTCCGCGGCTTGAACGGGGAGAAGGGAGTCATCACACCCACGTTCGTCAAGAGCAGCCTCTTCGCCGATAAAGGGGTGGACTTCTTCTCTTCAAATGTGGAACTCGGTGTACGTGTTTATTCCGGTCTGATTCAGTCACGTAGCATTAAACTATGTCCGTTATAGAAAAACGGTGTCGAAAAGGTCTATCCTATTGGCCCTCTCTCAGCTGAGGAGGAGAAATTGCTCGAGGCATGCTTGCCTGACCTCAAAAAGAACATCGAGAAGGGCTATGCCTTTGTCGCATAGGTGGTGACATCGTATAGACGTCGGAAATTATAGCCTAATACATATCCTGCTTGTTCATCACCCACTCTAAAATGGTTTGGGGCGAACCAGAAATATAACGACATCAAAAAAAAAAAGCTGTTACATTTCATCGTCTCCCTTTTTGAACGAGTGTGAACCCGTCGTCGTCCACGACCGGCTTAGGTCTCGCCGATCTCTGCACATCAACTGCAGCAGCCGCAGCATCCGCCAACATCAACTGGGGCGCCTCCGCCCCATCACTATCACCCCCTTCCTCGCCCTCATCTTCATCCTCCCACTCGTCCTCGTCCTCGTCCTCCACGACCTCCTGCACATCGACCCTCCTCCCGCTCGCGCCCTCCGCCTTCCGCTCCCACTCCCGCACAACCTCCTCACCAGCGCCCCACAGCCCAACAATATCACCCGCGACGCCCTCGACGCTCCCATCCTCAAACACGGCACCAAACTCGTCCTCCAACACCTGCGCGAGCATCGACGCGACATACTCCGCGTCCGGCATCGACGAGGCAGGAGAAACCGCAACGGTGGCGGCGGTAGCTGTGGGGTCGCTAATGGTGGTGGTGATGTTCAACTTTTGGCCGTGGCGGGATGGTGGTGGTGGTGGTGGTGGTGGTTGAGAGTGAGAGTGTTCCTCGAACGCGTCGACGATCACGGATGCCAGCCAGCGCCGCTTTTCGCGCGAATCGGGCCCGCCCCAGCCTTGTTCGACGGCGACGCGGAGCGCGGGCCAGAGCTCGAGACGTGCGATCACGCCACGCGCGAACAGGACGAGGGCGGCGTCAGGCGCCGCTGCAATTGCTGTTGCTGTTGTTGTTGTGGATGCCATTCTTTTCCAGAGGTACTTTTAATGCTATCGTTATCGTTATACGTATTAGATATGATGGATCGTTGGTGATTGAATAGATAGCGGCAAAAAAAATGACAATTGACGCCAGCTTCGGAACATGAATATCTTATATCTTATCTCAGCGTGTTTAACCATGGACATGCCGAACACAATACATATTAAATGGATAGCAAAAGTGCGTGGGCTAAGAGCGGAATGGGACATCAATATATAAGTGCTACTGTATGAAGAGGATCACGAAAGAACTTCAAGTTGCAAGAGCTTGTTGCAACAGATCGTCGAGCATCTGTCAACCATACGAGATCAAGACAACGTGCATTAACAATTCGGAAGAGAGTAGCACTTACCTGGTCCATCTCGTCCAATTGCTTGAACGTCGGGGCGTAAACCTCCCTAATCGATGGATGCAGCTCCTCCATGACAATTGGACGCCCGAACAACATCTCATCGACAGGGTGCACAGGCGGCGGCGGCGGCGGCGGTTTGTCCTGCAAACCTGCAAGCTCAATGATCGCCATCATGTGTGACATGCCAAAGTCGTCCTTTGGCAGCGCCACTTTTGGCTTTCGCTGCCTCATCAGTGTCTTGAGGGGCGACGGGGATGAAGCGACTGGCGAGCCCACAGCAGTGCGGTATCCGGATGTATCTGTCGTCACAGAAGCGATTGAAGACTGACGTAGATGTGGGGGGGGCAGCGCTTGTTGGTGTACCAGTAATTGAGGGGTCACCCTGCCTTGGGGGGTTGACGAAGGTGTGGTTGAGCGCTGCCTACGTATATCGGGTGTTGCCGTACGTTCAGAAGCGGGGGACTGTCCGCGAGGTGGGATGTCATCTACCCTATTATTATTGGTACCAACAGGTGTTGCAGATCGCGACCGTTCAAGTCCTGTACGTGTTTTCTCGTCCGGCCCTGGGTTCGAATAGACACTATCAACGGTCGATGCTGACACTGGCGTCGGAGGTGCCCGTTGAATGGTGCGACCATCTTTGATCTTGTTGAGGACTCGATGAAGTTTCTCATCTACGCCATCCTTGGCACCATTACGCGTGAGGACACCCTCGAGTAGATCGCCCTTGCCAGTGGGGGTAGAAGAATCCCATTCTTCCTCCATGATATCGCTAATGTCGTAAGTTTCACCACCCTCAACATATGAGTACCGCGTACGCTGGTCGGCATCATACCGCGAGGACCGCAGCATAGCGTTATTGGGCAACAGCACATCGACACCACGCTGCGAGTTCGTTTGAGCGGACAGGATCGCGCGTTGATTCGCACGTGTGGCAGCTCTCTGTGCCGCAATCAACTCCTGTTTCGAGAGGTGGCGCTGCTTTGTGTCGTCCTCTGACGTGACGCTTGAGCTGGACACCGATTCTCGATGAAGCTGTTGCAGCGCAATCTCGTCGAGTGGATAGGAGAGACGGTGGCGCGATGATGATGTGCGATAGGTGATAGCACGGCGAAGGATGAACACGGGATCGTCCGAACTGATGTCTTCCGGGCTGCCGAGGAGTTGCATAGAGTCAAACGAGCGTCGTTTGCTATCGCTAAGCCTGCGGTCAGCTGGACGATAGCTAGGAGGCCGAGGGAAGGCGTCGATAACCTTTCCCGGCAGTACAAGCTCGCGTTCTATAGATATAGTCGAGTTTTAGTGTGCGCAAGCATATTGGAAACAAGGCCGCCACTTACCCTTGCCGTCGACCAGAACATTGATCACATAGCGGACACGTGATGAGCTACGCCGCTTTGTATTCTTATCCTCAACCTCATCACCGCCGTCGACAACACCGTCCGGGATCCCAAACCTCTCCAGGCCGATCTCAATGACCTCTGCAACAGTAATATTCTTTGGGAACACAAAGATCTTGCGACGGAACGGGGCGGGGGTTGAAGCGACTTGAGGGCGATCGCGTAGAGTATGCTTGAACACAATCGCCTCGGTGAGCGGATCAAAGACCATGTCGTCGGGCAGATCATCCGGATAAATCAGCAACTGGAGAGCAAAGCGGAACGAGGGGCTACTGAAGCGTTCTGAAGATACCGCGGTGCTGGAGATATTGAGACGCTGTGGGCGCAAGCGGTGCCCACCATCCTCACCGCTGTCTTGTCGAGATCCGGAGTCTATTATAGTATCGCTGTCTTCGGTAGTTGCACTCTCATCAGAAGCAGACTCAGAGCGTCGGTTGAGGTAGATTTTGACTGCCGAGTCGTCTGTAAAGTCGTTCATCGGTAGCTTTTTGATCGCCGGATGCTGCGAGAGGTTGCTGGCAATAGAACTTATACTGCCAACGGAACTTCGCTTGACTTTTGGCAGGTCAAGAGCAGCCTCGGCAAGTGTCTCAAATACGACAAGTGGTTTCTCATCGGGGCGCAACTCCGCGGACGAGCCTTCAAGTCGTTTAACGGTGAGATAGTAGTCTTCCGAATCCTCACCCGCCGGCAAACGGAACCGTTGGATGGCTTGCTTGACTAGCTCGTCGGAGCTTGTTGACGAGTTAAGTAGCACGGTCTTGAACGTGGCTTCTGTCTGCAACTTCTTGCCGGCAAAGACACGAATGACGCTCAACTCAGGCACAGCGCTAGAACCATCACCGCTGATATTTCCACCTATAAGGAGAGAACCAGGACGTGCCCTGCGACCATCGCTGATCGGTGATAGCGTCGCAGCTGGGGCACCAAGTAATGCCGCGCCCTGCCCCGGGCTGCCGGGTGACGATTGGAATGTCGCCTGTGGCTCAGGAGGAGAGGATGGTGAACGGGTGAGGTATTGCTGTTGATATAACGCCTGTTGCTCTCTGTCACGCTGACGCAAGCTCGTAGTATGTTGGGACACAGGTGGTGCTATAGTTGCCACTGCCAACCCACGTCGGGGCGGGGTCTGTGGTCCTCCGCCATTATCAGTATGGTTGCTTGACCGGCCAGACTCCTCCGAACCACGCGGGTCGACGCTTCGACCGATGTCAACAGATTCGTTGCTGCCCTTCTCCTTGTGCTTATCCTTGCGCCGGTCAAAAAGCCTACCGAAGAGTCCACCTGTCTTGGCTTTTTTATCCTTCTCTCGTCCGATGTCTTCATCACCAGACTGCGGCTCTTTGCGTAATTTTGCTGGCCCACCATTGGGGCGATTTCCTGATCCTGAAGGGGATTTCGCCTTTTTGCGAGCAGCTTCTTCGAGTGCGCCAATCTCTTCGCGAGTTCGCTTACGTTCATCCTCCTGTAGTTGCATGACTTCACTTGGAAGCATCGGAGCACCGGAACGTGGGGGTCCCTGTCGTGGCGGCTGGATCTGTTGGGTGCTATCTTGTGCGACCAATGGGGTCACACTGATCTTCTTCGTCTCCAATGCATCAATAGGGTCCATGACACGGGTCGCGTTTGACGAGGAAGACGCGGAAGCGGAGGTGTCTTGTGGTGGAACCAACTGTTCACGAGAATCCGGTGGGTTGGGGGAAGAACTACCAACTACCTGGACGGGGTTGGAAGTGGCCTGGCGAGCCATAGTTTGGGCGATGAGCTGTTGCTGGCGGCGTTGTTCTTCGATCTGTTGGCGTTGCTGCTGCTGCTGCTGCTGCTGCTGCAGTTGGGCCGCTTGCTTTTCCGCTTGCTGTTGCTGCAGCAATTGCTCTTGTGTTTGTTGCTGTAGTTGTTGTTGCTGTTGAGTGCGGGGTTCCGGTTGGCGTGCTGCTGCCATTACGCGCGCTCGAATCGAGTCTGGAATAGCCTCTTCCCAGCTCATCCCATCATCCGACTCGGCACCTGCACCTCCGCGGCGCTCTTGCATAGCCAACGCGGCCTCCTCTGCAAGCGAGGGATCCTCATCCTCGTAACCGCCGACATCCCACTCGTCATCGTCATCTACTTCTTCATCGTCTCCCCACACGGCGGGGGGATAACGATGGACTTGTAGCGCAGGGGTGAAAATGACGGAACGTGAAGCGTTTAGCCGTGGGTGGACAACGACACGCGCATCATTGCCAGGTGTGGGGGATGGTGTCTGTTGATTGGAGCCAGACATGTTGTTACGAAAGTGGTCGCGAGACTCTTGGAGGCCATCCTGCATCTCCGCCTGTGTAGCTGAGGCCAACTGGGAGACGAGTCATTCGCTGAGACATGGGAAAGGTAAAGGGGACATACGTCAACATTGCGATGCTTATTGAGCCTAGCGAGACGTTCGAAAGGAGTCTCTATGTTTTCTGCGGGAATATACCCAATTTCTTGTGTTTTGAGAACGCGGACGAGCCACCAGTAGCTATTGCTATCGTCCATCAAGACGAGGCTGTCGCCTTTTACAACACTGGCCTGGCCCTCGACAGTTGCGGCGAAGCTGTGTAAGGAGTAGACGAGATCAAAGTCGATTGATTCATTGGGTATGGAAAGAGAAGAGGAACGGTCGTCATCATCGGCATAGTCGCCATCACGCTCGTCTTGGTCAGAGTCGTCTTCAAGCATTGAATGTTCCTCGTCTGAAGTGTAGGGATCACCGTGGAGTTGAGCGAGGTGAGTTTGCTCGTCGGTGACTATGGCAGCACGTAAGTCGAAGGTGTCCTGACGGTGGGGTCGATTGGGGGAACCAGCTTCCATCTAACAAATGAAGCTAGTGGGAGAGAACGACGAAAAGAGGGTGCAGATGGGGTATGTTTTAAAGAGAGACTAAGCGGTGCTGTTCAAACTTGAGGACCTCGTCGATGATGATGCGGTCAACGGTCGGCGGGTCGCGGTCACTCCCTCGGCTTTGGCGCTCAGCCTCGGCCAACTCTCGCTACAATGCTCAGCGCTCTCGCTGCAAGGAAAGCACGTCTCTCGACCATCAAGCGGAGACACAGCCAACAACCAGGCGTCAATGTATCCGCAAAAAAGGCAAGAAAAAACGATCACTCGGATATCTCAATAAATCTCGTTGTTCAGCATGACACCGCACCGTCGCCGTCAGGCCAGAGCAAGAGCAAAGCCTGGTCACCCAGTTGCCCTGTCCCCGACTCTTCCGACGAGGCGTCTGAGTTGGACACAAGCAAACAGCCTTCTGAAATTTTATCCTCCCTCACAACAAACGAAGAACCAGAACCGGAAGTTCCGTTCACATACCAGCCAGTTCCTGATCAGAACATATTCCAGCTCTCTCTGGATGAGGGCTCAGCTCTCGGCTTAAATGGTACCGCTGTGGTGCTAGTGCTGTCCCCGTCAGTAACAACATCGTTCACCGGCACGTATCGACTACGCGTCCTCCGTGGCTCGATCTCGCTGCTGGGGACAACAGTACAATCCTCCCAGGTTCTTCATCACATCTTCGCACCACGTTCTTCTCCAGTTCCTGTAATACAAGCACTTGTAGCTTGCGGAGAATCTTCAAATTCGCTACTTGACATCCCTGCACGAATATGGGGTGTTGTTAACAAAGGGGATGTCGTCATTCTGTTGCAGGAACTGCGAACGGATATCGAGGGCCTCGGACATATTGTTCGAAATTATGAAGGCGATTTTGACTTTGATCAGGGACATCTTCAAGGACTCTTTGACATGCCCATCAAAGGCATCCATTTGGTGTGTTGTTTTTGCCCACCGAGGAACAAATGTTTTCTCAAAGAGGAATTCTCAGCTAACTCGCGTTCCGCGCGGCATCCGTCCCTTCTACTTATCACCGTCCTGGGAGGCTGCTTTCTCTGCATTACCGCCTTCCCCTGCCAACGAGTCCGCTTGCTCTCCTACACCTCACGTGATTCTGGTAAGGGGATCGAAAAATTTGGGTAAGAGTACCTTCGCGCGCACCCTAACTAACAGGCTATGCTCCCGGTACGTGCCTGACGATCCCTGCGCACAGTGCACTGACACTGAATCTAGATACCGCCGGGTAGCCTTCCTCGAATGTGACCTTGGTCAGTCTGAGTTCACGCCTGGCGGGATGGTGGCTCTGAACATTGTCGAGCGCTTTCTTTTTGGGCCGCCTTTCACGCACCCTACCCTTCCATACCAAGCACACTATGTCGGCGCCATCAATCCGCGTTCCTCGCCGTCACACTATCTCGACGCCATTCAGGCATTAATTGAAACTTATCGTCTAGATCTTCAATTCGCGACCTCGTTCGTTGACATAGACGATGATCGAGAGGATGATCGTATCGCGGACGTCATCCCGCTAGTGGTGAATACCATGGGTTGGACGAAGGGTCTTGGTGCCAACCTCGGGCGGCGAATAGAGGAGCTGGTTCAACCAACGGACATCTTCTCATTTGATACCCTTCCACCTGACGATGCAGAACCAAGTGGCCCACGAGTCCACACGCTGGAGCCCATCACACCTTTGCGACGATTCACCCCGTCCGACCACCGCGCACTTTCTCTCCTTTCGTATTTTCACGCCGTTTTCCCCAACCCCGTGCATCCCCTGCCTCTCCGACAGACAACCGCAACTCTTTGGAGCACGGACCTCCCGCTCTGCGCGCGGCCGCCCTACGAACTCACATCCCGCCTTGCGCTCGATCGCGTCATACTTACCGGCGCCGGCGCCGAGGACGTGGTCCGCACCGAGCTGGTGCGGGTGCTTGCGGGTGCGCTTGTTGCACTCGTGTCCGGTCCGCAGCCATCGGAAGGGGACGAAGAAGAACTCTACACGCCCGGGTCGCCGCCGCCCGATCCGGCAGCTTCGAACTGCCTTGGACTCGCGCTCATACGGGGCATGTCAAGCGATGGGTCCAAGCTGCAGCTGCTCACGCCCGTGCCGCCGGAGACCCTGACGAATGCTCGGATTCTAGTCATGGGCGAGCTCGGCCTTCCGGTATGGGGTTGGTTGGACTTCCGCAGTCCTGACGGTGGGGCGGGCGCGAATGTGCCGTTCTTACGATGGGGCCGTGGTAGTGGTGCGGGCGGCGAGCGGCGGCGAGTAAGGCGGAACATTATGCGCCGCGCACAAATGTAAGTCGGTTTTGTATTTGCAGATCTAGATATAAGTTACACTGCCACTACATCTACATCAATAACGATACATGTATCATATGCGTCCGGCACAAACTCTAAGGGGTCATCACTCAAACACAATCGTCAGATCGGGACCCTTGTGTTGGAGCCAGCTGGCCCAGAGATCTCGGTATGTGCGCGACGGCGAGAAGCTCTTTTGTGCTGCAGCCTCATCAGGGACGAGACGTGCGATGCGTGCGATCTCCCGGCGATCACGCGTGCTGAGGTATTTAATCGTTTTCGCTGCCTCCTGTCGGGAGGGTACATCCTGTAATCCATGGTCACCTAAGTTCGAGCTCTACAAACTCGGCAAGGGGACATACCTCGTAGGGATACACCAACCTGTGCCACTTGCGGTAAACGGACGGCGTGAGCTCACATTCGCTCGCTGCGTCGTCCAGTCTGCGAGCGTCACGGTACAGCGGCAGCAAGCGCGGGACGTACGACGTCACCAGCGGGACGGACTCGGACATCAGGCCCCTGGCACGCCGGCGCGGAGAAGGAGTAGGAAAGACAGAGACAGAGGCCCCGCCGTGCCGGGCATCGGAACGCGCCAAGAAAGCGCGCATCCGCGCCGATTCATTCCACCATCGCTGCTCCTCGGCCACCGACCGGTACTGCCTGTAGCGCGCGCCGCGCCTCCATCCCAGCCCAAGTCCCAGTCCCAGTCTCAGTCTCAGTAGTCCCGGGAGCAAGTCCCACAGGCCGAGCCCTGCGAGAGGACAGCCGTGTGGGAGTAGGAGAGCGAGGCGCGAGAAGAGCAGGGCTGCGAGGCGGCTGGCGAGCGCTCTGAGCGGTTGGAAGACCATGTGCCCAAGAGTGCGCGCGGGGGAGGATGGAGAGGGCGATCTGGTGGTGGCCATGATGGCAGGGTGCGCGAGGTGAAATGCCTGCGCGCGCGAGATGTATTGCGGTCAGGGTGGGGGTAGAGGCAGAGCGCAAAACAGGGGGAGAACCCCAAGAACGCACGGTGAATGTCCTCATGTTTGATGCGCGAGGGTGGCGACGTGTGAGTTGTGTGGACGCGGGGTGTGGGGCCTGGTACTATAAATGTGGGGTGCGGGTGCGCGAAGGGGAGACAAAGACTATTGTCATCCGCAAAGGACACCAGGCTGGCACAGGCCTTCAGGTTCAGGATATGGCTTTGGCTCAAGGGTTCCTGCTGACGGGCCTGTTCGGCCCTGGGCACTTGTTATCCGTGCTGGTGCCCAAGCCACATGGCGAGGCCCACAGGTTGGGGCCAGAACGCCTGCCGAAGCTCCATCGATGAAAACAACACAAACATGGTCAAAGTGGCGAAGAACAGTACTTTTCATAGCGGCACATCGAATAAGTTACTTACAGTCCAGAAATGTGTGAACAACATAGTCAAGCACCCCCCACACCGGCATTCCCAGGTGAGAACGACGGGCACGGAGGTCAAGGGGCGCTCCGGCTTAATTGTGAACAGACGTCCATCTTCCCTCATCCACCGGTACCCTGAGCCACACATGAAAACGGCAAGGAGTTGCTCTGCGATACGCACAAGCTGTGGTGAGGTAACAAGAACAACTGTCTGGCGCAGTGCGCGACCTGATGGACAATTAGTCCCACGATGGAGACACCCGCAGATAATTCCCGTTATTTGTATTTGATTAGATATTATGAATCGTCCCGGTGCCTACGACTATGTATATATCCATTCGAGGGACCTAGCACAATCCAGAGAAACGGTTGTGCTAGAAACCCGCATCATGCTAATAGTAGCTATACTCATCACCTTCCCACTCGACATCCTCTACGATTTTGCGAAGCGACTCTAACCAGTTGTATGGCGCATCGCAATCCACTATTCTGAGACATCGAACAGGTATGCCAACATCTCGGCGGGCACGTAACCACAAAGATAAGGACACGCGCAAAGACCGGGAAGGTCCATCCAGCAGATTTGCCGTACAGTCGAGATTAATACCCGTCACACAGACCATCATGAGGTGCGGAAAGAACGTGCGCCCAACCAAGTTGTGCTCGATCACGGGGACCCACTCAGTGTTGGCTTGTATGTGGACGACTTCGGGGCAGTGGTCGGACACGAACCCCCACTCTGCGGCTGTCAGATTCATGAGAAATTCTGCAGCCGGTGTAATAGAGAGCGTGCGCAGATTTCGTAATGGGAGTGCCTCGCAGAATTGTAAAGTGAACGACCGAAGAGGCGCATCGCGCAGGACACAAAAGTTGATAGACAATCTGGGTGGTGCAGACGGCTCAAATACTGGCTGATTCGACGATGTATCTGTGTCCCAGGCAGTGACCAAGAAACGCGACTCCCGCGGTGTATCATCGCTCGTGCTAAAGAGAACTGTAGAAAGAGGGGAAATCGGCGTCCCTGTCGCCCGGAAATGGGCCGAAATGAGAGAAATGAGGGTGCTGAAGAGGCTATGTGGAGAGTCGTGAGCCCAGCCAAACAAATGCAGTGAGGCTGACCCCGGTACGGAAAGGTGCTGCAAGATGGCCACACATCCCGGTAATGAGCCTTTGAGGGAGAGCTTGGTCATACGGTGTAACACAATTGTGCGGTCTGTCGAGTCTGGTTGGGGAAGACAATTCTCAAGAATGAGAACTTCTAATGACGGCATTCGTCCAAGGATGGAAAGGAGTCCGTCAAGGCGGACAACTCGTCCCATAAACGGTGCTGAGGAAACGGAAGTAGTGGCCGGAGTGGAAACCTGGAGGTACGTTAGATCCCCGAAGAACCATGGGTCCCAGGAAACAAAACAATTATCAAGCACGACCCGACGAAGTTTGGGAGTAAACATGTCGGAAGGAAAGATGACAGTAGATCGGGGACCGTGATCATGATCGCGCCCGCGCAGCTCCAGCGATTCAAGATGTGGTGCGAGTGTGGTAAATGCTTTCACAACGTCTGCGAGAGAATTGGAAGTTCCATCCAACAGAAGCCGCTGAATGCGTGACAAATGTTTGTACAGAGTAACCTGGGTGTCAAAAGTGCTCCATTGCCCCCCGGGAAGGTGTGACAGGTTTCGACGGGAGTACGTGATAAGGGCAGACTTCGATCGTACCATCATCTTTGCAGCCCAGGCTGAGCCAAGGTCAAAGACGATTGTTGTCCACAAGTTTGTGTTGGAGAGGGCGACTTGTCGCCAGTGGCTGCAAACATGTGTGACAGTGATCCAGCCGAGCTTGATTTGACTCGGTTTAATGTTCCCTAAAGTCCGATCGTAATCTCTGGTGACTGGTTGGTTGATGACATGGAAGGAGAAGATGCAAGAGAGAATCTCGGGAGGAAGTCTTCCGATGAATGTGAATTTGTTGAGTCTGTTTCGCATCAAAGACATCATCGAGTGCAAAGCAGAGATTTCATCGTTGACCAAGGAACGAGCAACGGCAAGCTCTTTAGCGTTGATCAGAGAAGACAGACGGTCGATACATAACAATCGAGGGTTTCCTTGAGAGCTCCAGTAAGCCTGAGCGTCCAAGCTATGAACATATGAGTGGGCAGATCAAAAGGGGGGAAATGATGCAAAGCTGACCTGGGGCAGTCATTTTCCGTCGGGTCATTCAGCCAGGAATTCAAATTCATTGCGATGATTAAATTAATAACGTCGATCTGGCTCGAACAGAACTAGATATCAGCAATTACTGTAGTGACCAAGCAACGTTTTTAAAAATAAGATATAAATTATTTTCACCGGAAACCGGAAGGGGACCCACGAAGGCTGGTTGGTCAAACAGTGCGTGGATGGTACACCACGGCTCTATGTTGGTTGGTGGAGTCGTAGAGTCGTAGAGTCGTAGGTCGTAGGGTTATTGCTATATTTCATTATTGGGGGTTTAAATAACTTGGCATAAAATTCAGCGGACATTACATCGATATCCACTCAGGCACGTGCCTCCTGTCATCGTCAATCTTCCCCGGACCGAGTTCCCGCTATTTTAGAGATAATTAGTTAAATCGGTACCACTCTTTTTACTGGTCCGAAACCCGAAACTGCGCGACTTGCTGTCACGGTCACTGTATAAAAAGTCCTCTAGGTCACTCAGGAGATAGCAGTGAAGCTTCTCGGTTTGGGTCTCAAGAAAGCCATGTATTCTCGTTTTCCCTTTACCTCCCTTGTCTCCTCTCTTCCTTCCTTCCTTCAAGATGTCGACTGGGCAATATGCTTTAGATGCGTTTCGAAGAATCCTCTTCCGCCTCCTCTAGTCGCGTTCGTTCACGCCTCACACCGGGCGTGTAATGTTTCCTCTATCCTTTTCGTCTTTTTCTTTCCCTTCACTGATCGTGTAAAATGGTTTCACTGTGAAGAGGCCATAAACCAAGTGGTTTTGGCAGTAGACAAGAAATCTACTTCCTTGCAGGAGTCTCAGTTCGAATCCTGCTTGAATTATGGTATTTTTTAGTAAATTTCATTTCTCAGAGATGGGTGAGTATGGGACTGATTCAAGTGAGCGTAAGGTGCCATAACCAAGTGATTATGGCAGTGGATAAGAAATCCATATCTCCCCAGCATCGTGGGTTTGAAACCCACCTGTGCCATAATATTTTTTTCTATGAATTTCATTCACCTACAATGGCCGAATCTAGAATTAACTTGGCTGAGTATAAGACATGATAGCCAAGTGGTCATGACAGCACAAGTAGATGAGAAATCTACACTTCAGTAGCGTGGGTTTGAAACCCGCGGCCACAACATTTTTCAGTAAATTTCGTTTATCTAACGATAGCTGAAATGCAGAATCGATTTGACTAAACATAAGATACCATAACCAAGTGGTTATGGCAGTAGACAAGAAATCTATGTGCAGGTTTGAAACCGGCTTGTGTGTCATAATATTTTTCAAATAAACTATATCTATTTTCTTCCTAATCATGGCTGTGTGTGGAATCGACTCGACTGAGCACAAGGCACCATAACCAAGCGGTCATGGCAATGGATGAGAAACTCCCTTTGCGGATGCAGGTTTGAAACCTGCTGAGATTGTGATATTTTAGCGCCATGAATAACAAGTTAAGTTATCCTGCTTTAAATCTGAGGGTAACGGGTGGGCCCTACACATCCGAGTCGCGCTCACCCATCTTGCCACAGACCACAAGAACGACACTCGTGTGCCCTCCTCTGCATCCCAGTCTCTTCTATCGAATTTATCGGGACCACCGAAGCACAATCATTGGAAGTACCCGATGCAACCTATGGCACGCTGCTTCATTGACTTGATGACCAACGCCGTGACGTCCCGTCAAACGCCCAATGTTTCCAAGACGTAAAGAAAACATTTCATTTTGCTTCACTCTCGGTGCGGTCTTTCCTGCAATGAGATGAGATACATCATGCATAAATTTTAAAGGGGGGTTTTTTTTTTAATTTACTGTATGGTTCTACTTTACTGCCCTCGTTCGGTTCACTACTTGGCCACACGGTGCTGTAGATGCCGTATACTTCTACAACATTATTTCTACTTGATTATATTGAGGTGAAAAATATCGAACCTATAGATGGGTATCCACTGGGCATGGCCACGACGCCATCGATTTATCCCCATACATCCTACCGGTTTGCACCTCGGGCTCAGCTAGAGCCAGAGGAGGCTAGCTCATCCTCTGACTCGATATTGCCCCGACGGTCGTCCCACGTGACGTCTTGTACGACTGCACGAAGCGACTCTACCCAGCTGTATTCCACCTTGCATGAAGATATATCAACGCGTCGGATAGGTACACCTACGTCTCGGCGTGCACGTAGGCGTATAGGTAGGAACTCATGGAAAAACTGTAAGCGCGCATCATCTGCGATTACAGCCTTGAAGTCAACGTCTATCAAGGAGAGTGTCACGAGGTGTGGGAAGGCCGTGCGTTCTGCCAGGGCATACAAGAACGTCAGGGCACAGTTACCACTTACGCGCACATGGGTGACCTCGGGACAGTTTTCGGACAGATCTGTCCACTGTGCCGAAGTCCAACCGACGAGGCTCCATGTGATTGAAAACGTGCGCAAATCCCTAAGCGGGAGCACATTGCACAATCTCAGGAGGAACGACCGGAGAGGTGCTCTTTCACGACGACGAAGGCTGAGGTACAGCCGGGAGCGCAAGTGTGAGGGTAGCGTGAACTCGGGCCCAAGAGGCGGAAGATCATTCCAGGCAGTGATGGATAGGCGCGACGGGTAATCGCTCGTGCAAATGTTAAGAGTTGAAATTGATGGAATTGGTGTCTCTGGAGCATGAAAATTAGGCCGGAAGTGAGCCGATATGAGAGAAATGAGATCATCGAGGGTGTGATCTGGAGATTGACAAAGTAATGATAATGATGCTGTTTTTGGCAAGGAAACATGCCCCAAGATTGTCGCACATTCTGATATCGAGCCTTCGAGGGAGAGATGAGCCATGTGATGTAAAGGAACGACGCGGCTCGTAGAATCGGGTTGAGGGAGACAATTTTCAAGGGCGAGATATTCCAGAGATGGCATGCCCTCGAGGATGGAAAGGAGTTGGCTCTGTGAGGGTATCGACGGACGGTTTTCTTGTGGCGTATGTTCCTGTCTGGGATCGAAGTGGACAATCGGAATGGAGACGTGAAGGTGTGTTAAATCACGAAAGAACCAAGAGTCCCAGGGCACGAAACAGTTAACAAGGGTGACACGTCGTAGTTTTGGGGCCTGGTGAGAAAACATGTTAGAAGGAAGGACGACACCGGGCGCACTACTACGATCTGCGTTCCCGCGCAATTCTAGCGACTCGAGATGTGGAGCTGGAGTGATGAGTGCCTCTACAGTAGGCGCAAGTGCGATAGATTCGGAAATGGCGTCCAAGACGAGTAGTTTGATGTGTGACAGGTGTTCGGGCAGGGTGGATTCGTCGTTGACGGTGAGTCTGGATATCCGGGGAACAAATGATAGATTTTGACGGCAGTAAGTGATGGGGGCAGACTTGGACCGTGCTAGCATCTCCATAGTCCATTCTGTGCCGAGGTCAAAGACGATTGTTGTCCAAAGGTTTGGGTTGGACAGGGCTACCTGTCGCCAGTGACTACAAACGTGTGTAACGGTAATCCAGCCGAGTTTGATTCGAGAGTCGAAGAATGGCAGATAGAGATAGGGGTCATAATCCCCATAATCTTTTGCGGCTGGTTGACTGATGGCATGAAAGGAGAAGATGCACGAGAGAATCTCGGGAGGAATTCTTCCGATGAGAGAAAACTTGTTGCGTCTGCTTCGCATCGAACACATTACCGAGTGCAAAGCAGAGAGTTCATCATCAATCGTATGGCGGGCAAGAGCGAGCTCTTGAGAGCTGCCCCGAGCGGACAAATGATCGAGGAGTGAAAATCGAGGGCTTGCTTGAGAGTTCCAATATTTCTGAGCACCGGGACTCGAATGAGAGTTCATGCTGAAGATATTACAGTCCTTTCCTTCTTCGGACTTGGTGTCATCTCGCCATCGCAGCGAAAGCGAATGGTCCAAAAGGTGGTCGGCATACTAGGTGGGAGTACGTCTCCTCTCTGCCTGCCAACTAGTCGATTTCTGATGTCCCTTTCTCTTAGACTCGTCTTGCTCTAATTCAGTCCTTTTGATGACGCCAGCCATACACCAACCCTAGGCGGTGGCCAACTTGGCCGCATGCTCGCGGCCTCTGCGTCCCTCTTGAACATACCGGTGGTCATTCTCGATGTTGGCGCACAAGCACCTGCCAAACAAATCCTCGCACCGACGGCGCCTCATCTTGCCCACGTCGATGGCTCATTTTCCGATCCAGAAAAAATACGAGAACTCGCTGCCAAAGTCAACGTCTTGACCGTCGAGATTGAACACGTCAACGTGGACACACTTGAAGAAGTGCAGCATAGTCATGGTGTGGAGGTGCACCCCGATCCATCGACCATTCGTATTATCCAGGATAAGTTCCGTCAGAAGGAGCACCTCCAATCTCATGGCCTTCCCGTCGCTCGCTCGCTCTCGGTAGAATCGACCATTCAAGGAATTACAGACGTTGCGTCGAGTCTCGGCCTTCCCTTAATGCTAAAAAGCAAGACTTTAGCCTACGATGGGCGCGGAAACTTCGTGCTCCGTGATTTATCGCAGGTTCAAGACGCCCTCGACTTCCTCAGCAAACGTCCCCTTTATGCCGAGAAATGGGTGCCATTTGTCAAAGAAATTGCTGTTATGGTCGTACGGTCCACAGTCGGGCGCGTCTATTCCTATCCAGTCGTCGAGACGGTTCACAAGGACAACATCTGCCACTTGGTGCTCGCTCCACTTCGAAGTCGACTTGCAGAAGTCTCGGTACGAGCGCAGGAGATCGCAGAAAGGGCAGTCCAGTCCTTAAGTGGTGCGGGCGTATTTGGCGTAGAGATGTTTCTCCTGGAGGATGGTACGCCCACGTCATTATACTACAGTCTAATTGACATGCCAATCGACGTCTAGGCCAAATTCTCGTGAACGAGATCGCACCCCGTCCCCACAACTCTGGCCATTATACCATCGAGGCGTGCCAGACCTCGCAATACGAGAACCACCTCCGCGCCATCCTCTCTCTCCCTATCGGCCCAACCGTTCTCAAGGTCCCATCGGCCGCCATGCTCAACCTCCTGGGCGCATCAAACGACATGTCAGAGCTCACCGATTTCGTGGAATTCGCGCTCAGCGTGCCGGGCGCGGGCGTGCATCTTTACGGCAAGGGCGAGTGCCGCAAGGGTCGCAAGATGGGACACATAACCTTGACCGCGGATTCAGACGCCGAGATCAGCGTCGGTCTCCGCCAACTGCTCCTGCGGTTGCCGGGAGGAGAGAGCGTTGCCGATATTGATCGGTACGCGCCCGCCGTGCACGAGCCTGGCTCGGGCCATTCCCACGAGCAGCCTCTGGTCGGGGTCATCATGGGCTCAGACTCGGACCTACCCGTGATGCTACCTGCCGCGCACACCCTCGACCGCTTCCGTGTGCCGTACGAGCTGACGATCGTCTCTGCCCATCGCACGCCCGACCGGCTGGTAGAGTACGCTAGATCCGCGGCATCCCGCGGGCTCCGAGTGATCGTGGCCGGTGCCGGCGGCGCGGCGCACCTGCCAGGTATGATGGCCGCCATGACAGCACTTCCCGTCATCGGTGTCCCGGTCAAGGGCAGCTCGCTCGACGGCGTCGACTCGCTGCACAGTATCGTGCAAATGCCCGTTGGTGTTCTTGTTCATGTAACCCCGATTGTGTAGCTAATGGACTCTCATGTCTGCAGCGCGGGATTCCTGTGGCCACCGTGGCCATCAACAACGGGACAAATGCAGGGCTACTCGCTGTACGCATCCTCGCAGCGGGAAGTCCGTCGTTGGTCCGGGAAATGGAAAATTACTTGAAAGAATTAGAGAAAGAAGTATTACACAAAGTGGAGAAATTGGAAAAAGTTGGCTGGGAGCGGTACGAAGTCAAGCGCACTTGATGGCCAGTGTACCCATTGAGAACGAATGGTGTAGTGAAGTGTATACAGGTAGACATGCGGTTTGTAAAAAAAAGTAAAGGCATGAATCATGGCTACTTTAATACCAGCTACCCAGCGCTGAACGAAAGTGCTCAACTGGGAATCGGGCCGTCACTGATTAACTGGTGTACAGATCTTCCTGTTACGAACATGGTCTCGGTAAAGCGTCCTCTGAGCAACGTTGTACAATGGGTGGATGGTGCAACGAGTAGTTGCCCGAAGCCCTCGTGGAGACGCCCGTCGTAAAGGGTCTAGGGCGAGGTCACCGGGTGGCATCCGGAGGCTGCGGGTTCGGTCCCCTTACCTCCCGGGGGGTGAAAAGTCGGCCCACTCCACTTACCCCAATGGGTTACCCACCTGGCCAGGGTTATGGGTTTCCCGGCCCGAAAGGGACTGCCCCAACCAGGGGTGGATAAGGGTTGTATAAGACTGGGAATGTGTTTAAAAACAAGCCGACCCTTCGGGGACAGGTCACCCGGCGCCCTAAGCTATGGCTCAAGGGTAGTTAGTCAGATGGACTCCCGATATAGGTGCCTAACCGTGTACCAGAATCCGGTCAAATCTGGCAAGACAGGGATCCGGACATTTGGCGAATCTGCGCCCGTATGGGCATGTGCAAAGCCAGGTGCCGGGAACAGGAAAGCAGGGGAGAGAACCTCCTGTCCGGACTGTAGCAGGCAGGGTTAGTGCCCCAGACCTGGCTCGAGAGGACTTATCCCCTGTCGGTTATCCGGCTACTAAGATGCCCGATAAGCTTAAATTGATTCCCACCCCCGTGCCCCGCCACAAACCCCAAGAGGTAGTGCATTCGGTCATAGTATCTGCAAAGCAATAAGTCCTAATATGGCAGTGAACAGACCTCGCAAGAGGATGACCGAGCCCATCCGGTAGACTGTAAAGGTGTGGGAACCCGAACGGTTACCGTAAATGGGTGTGAGGGTGGACCGATTCACTTCTATTTTCATCCAACTCGCCACCGGCTATGCCCTCTACTCCCCCGTCTCACCACTTACCCGGGTGCCCGAAACCTGTGTAAGTTCCTCCATCACACACATGCCTTCCTCCAACCTCCCCCCCTCTTCCTCCGAGAACTGAACAGCCTCGAGACACTGTAAGTCCCTCCTTCTCCCTTCCTTTTGATAGAACCTGTCATCACTTTGCGATTTGAACCTTCTTCACATACCCACACGAACGCAAATCTACTTAACCACATTATCACACCGCTCGTAGTAGCTAGTCTCAGTGTCTTGCAACAGAGACGATAATTGAACAAAAAAAAAAAGAACGTTATACACTTTAAATTGTCAGATTCCGAACGACCTCCCTCCGCGCCCATTCTGCCACCTGGTCCTCGCCATCTACTAATTTGTTCCAAACGAGTATCCTTGGTGTAAGTTCATCCCATGTTTTACGCGAGCTTCCTGACGTTATCGACGCACGCCACAAATTGACAACGACTTCACCCCAGAGGAGGGTATGATTTTCGACTGCATTTCCTTCGCGCGAGCTGTATGATGTATGCCGTAATCGAGAGGATAGACGGGGCGAAAACAGAGACTCCGGGAGAACGATGTCCTTCTCTAGATGTTGGAGGCTGATGAGACATTGGGACAGGAGGACGTCCAAGGTAGGCACAGCGGGATTTGGTAGCAGACTGAGTTTCAGAACGATACGCGACTTGAGCTGAAGCGCTGTAAGGAAAGATACTGACGCTACTCTGCATTAGTCCGGGTCGCAGACGGGAGGACAATAAAAGCACCTGTGTCGTCTTGAAGTAAGGCCATACACCTCCCTATTGATGCGTGCCATTCGCTGCCTGTTGACGACTCCAACCTCGCAGGATCAACGACATCGATGACGTTTTCCAATATTTTCATCCACGATAAACTATCGTCCTCTCTAGAGGACAGAAGCGTCATCTCAATCCAGGATAGTAAGCCCGACTTCAGTAAGAGGGATGTTGTGATCCGCTGACTGTTTGTAAGGTTGATCAAAACCTTTTCGAGGTGCCTCTGTTAGTACTATCGACCAGAACAAAGGAAGACTAGTCACTTGCCTCGAGAATTTCGTTTCTCAGAGTTCGGTCTTGCCGTCCGCCTTGGAACAGGCTAGCCAATAGGTCCCATGTATGCCTTCGTCGGAAGATTTTCCACTCTTCCTCTCCACCACCAAGCATCGCATCCGCGATGAATCTCAGAATCCAGCTGCGCTCCTTGCGCCAGTCATCGGAACTACTATACAACATGGCATATAACATCGGAACATCGGTTATGTCGAGCTCTGGTCGTTGGAGAAGGAAGCGAGCTGTGAGGGGGTAAGTGAACAGTTCGGGATAGAAAACTCCGCGCAGGGCATGTGCAAGAAGTAATGAGGAGAATGAAGGCAACCGCGCAGAAGCACCCTTCTCCGGAGGTTCTTTGAATGTGTCCTTCAGCAGGTTCAAAATATAAAGTACATGAGGTTTCTCATGCATGTCAGCACCCTGTTCGAAGTTAGTCAGGTTCGACTCGCCAAACGAGAGTGTGATTTAACGCACCTCAAGAGCATCCACAATGACACTGATCTGGGAAATACATATACCGCGGAATAAACCGTCCCGAGACGAGAGCAAGCGGATCAACAAGCTGACGACGTTTGTTCGAAACAATTGAACCCATTGCAAGGTAGACGAAGGCCGTCGGGTTGCTAACATATGGGTCACAAGCAAAGCTATGAAAACAGGGTCGTACAGGCGACTGTCGAGGGCGTGTGTGATGTCAAGGTGGTGTCCGGGATCATCTAACTTCCTCCAGGAAGGAAATACCAAACAAGTCCGAAATACAGAGGCGGGTTCGAGGCTCAATACAGCATCCAATGCACTTTCTGCACCTGAGACAGAGCGCGTCAACACGGAGGCAGATGATGCTTTTCTCGTCTCCTCAAAAAGAAAGAAGATGTTGAGGAGCCGGCGGTCCGAAGTCGACAGCGTGCCTTTATATATAGGAGAAAGAGGAAGAATATGACTAGGATGGCAAGTATTTGTTGGGTGCTTAATGAAAAGCACATGCATGAGCCGAATCAGGGCATCTCGAGAAGCTGAGCTTGTCTCGGTGTATTTATAAAAGTCGGCGTGCTGGACGATGCTTTGGAGATGTCGATTGACAAGAAGCGGCTAAATTTCTCGAAATCATAAATGATGTCGACACATATTCTGTGGAACCCACCTTCAAATGCGTGGCAGCAATCAAACTCATCGTGAGATCTAGTGCCCCGCTATCAAACAAGCGATTCTGGATTAACGCCGTTAGAACAGAGTCGGTGAGATGTGGCTTGATATCTGGGAAACACTTCGCGAAGCTCGCTGCTCAAATTAGCCCAGAACAATATTTTGAATAGGCCGCATCGCACCTAGAGCCTCTACAATCTTGTCATCCAAACTCCCAGGGCCGGCAAAAGTCCGAGTTATCCAGCCCAACGAATGGTCTAAGAGAGCAGACACAAAATCGTTGCTTTCTTGAGGTAAAATTTCAGTCAACCGTTTTCCCAGCTGGAGCATCTCAACCGTCAGGGTGTTAACAGACATGCTTCTCACACGATCCAGCAGATCAGAGAGGAGCTCGAGACGTAAGGAGGGCATCTTCTCAATCATGGTGTAGATGGCACGTCTACAAGTAGGGCGATGGTCTGGAGGAGCGCCTGCATCGACGATACACGTTATCAGCTTGTTGAAATGTTTTCTCCACGTCCTGCTTGACTTGACGTCGGTACAGTCGCTTGCATCGAGCCATGACCACATGACAGGCGCTAGATTTGGTGCTGGCTGGTTCAGTGACGTTATGGACTCTAAGAATGTGCGAGTAGCGTGTCTTGCATCCTCGTTGGCATAGATCAAACTTTTGATAATGGAAACGGTATGCGTTGTCCATTCGGAGCGCTTGAGTAAAACCGCAACGTCGAGACCGACTTTCCCCAATTCCAAACGTCTGGACCAACCAGAGCAAGCGGTGTGGACAAGTGGCTGAAGGGTAGATGCACAGTCACCATGAGGGACTCCATCGATACAGGAGGTTAATTCAGGATCCAATGCCCTTGCAATCAGGCTTTCCAGGAGAGACAAGTTAGGTTGTGAGGAATACAAGGCCACGAGCTGCTGAAGTCGCGAATGATAGCTAGGGTGATCGCCCGTGGCGTTAATATGCCGTTCAATTGCCAAGAAGGTTGCCTGGAAAACATCTTGGAGACCTTGCTCCTTCTCAATGGCATCAAAATCTAGGAGTGCTCTATCGAGGATGGACAGGACTTCTTTTGGAGCCATAAATGGAAGCCATAGGATAATCTAGGAAATGGCGCTCAGACCGGGTCTCGATAGAGTAGAAGTGTATTCATACCTGGGTAACATTGGCGAAAAGTGGACTCGATGACGAAATCTGGGCCCAGTGCGAACTGAAAGGCGATAACAGGCTACGGTCCGCGGCATTGGTAGGGTCGACAGCTGTATGGAGGATAGGACGTATCCCTGCAACTGTTGAGTCAAATTATGTAACCCTTACAGTGCTATTGGCCAAATACCTCGCTCAACCATCTCCGCACTGATCATCGAGGATATGAGCAGTGTGCTAATCGAAGGCATGCCAAATAAGTGTTCCTTGAGAACTACGAAGTCATTTGTGAGAAGGTCACGTCTCCCTGCTTGTATGATATCCGTGATCAATATCAGAACACCGCTGTCTATGGGTGAGTTAATCTGCTGGGAGAGTAGACGATGCCCAACGACGTTGAGCGCCACCTTCGCCTCCACCAACCGCTGTGGATGGCCAAAGATTGCACTTGTAAGAAAGCTCCGGTATTCGGCCTTGGATAACTCTTCCGGACCACACTGGATGAACGCCCAATCGAATGGAACTCTATGTTACACATTAGTAGTGAACATGGCAAACAATAACTTAATTCTACCTGGATTGTGTTTCTATTAACAAAGTGAGGAAAGGAGCATTCTGCAGCAGCCGTAGGCCTGGGTCCAAATAGGTCAACAGCAAACCGACTGCCGGGCGATGGATGCGCGACATAGTGGAGATTAGTCGCATCGCTGATTCGTTTTGGAGTACAGTGTCGATGAGGCGAACACAGTCTATAAGTTCGAAAGCCGAGCTTTGACACAGAGCATTCGAGGTGGCTAGATGGTAGGTGAGTAGAGCTGGCATGGCGAAAACTACGATGCATCGTACGAATTGGTACGTTCTCAATCTGATCTAAGAAATCGAGTAATGCAGAAGACGGACTTCCTGGTGGAAACATGGGGGCTGCCGGATCCTTAAGAAGAACGAGATAGTTGCCTAATATCTTGATCTCTTGCTCAACCCCATTTCTGATTATGACGTGATTCTCCGCGAAGGCCCCACCAACTGGCAAGGAGGCGAGTTTCTCCGACAAACGGACCAACAACTCTAGGGTCCCTTGTTTCCCTGAGAGCCGAACTAGGAGTCTCCGCACGAAAGATACAACAGCCAGTGTATCTGAAGGAGAAAGGCTAGTTGCAAACCTTGATACGATCTGTTCTATAACAGTCGCTAGCAGCGGACTCGGGGTGCTAGCTCCACCCTGGTAATCACCTATAGCGGCGGAGTCAGAACTAGCAACGGCAAGTTCTTCAACGTAGCCATACGGCGTCTTGAGACAGAGCTGTATACAATCATCTAGGAAGTTAATAATCGCAGTCTGTTCGTTTAGTAGACGAGTCCCATCAGGGGTTTCCGCGTCAGGAGAGCGTGTACTGGTTGGTAACGATGATAACCAAAAGTAAACCTCCTCCGGATCATGCTCGAAGAGTATACTCCTAGAAAAGATGTGTGTTATCAAAGACCTAATGGCATCACAAATCGCAACAACATCGACAGAGGTGTATGTGCTCAGAAGGATGTTGATGTATGAGCGGGGGCCTACCACGAGTAGGTCAGTTCCAGCGTATGGCCACGAACTCGCAACTCACCAGACTTGCTGGACCATAAAAACTGGTCACTTTCCTTCAGCAAACGTATTATATGCAACCACCTCAGTGTGTCTAACCCTGATGTAGGACCAACAACACTGGTCGATCCGCGTTCTTCGAATGACCCCTGCAGCAGTTTCCCCACATCGAATCGTGCCTCCGCAACCAAAGAGGGAAAACACAGGTGATAGAGCCACAGTAGCCGAGTCGAGCTCTCAGCCAACATCGCCGCGCGACCCTTATTAAGTGACTTTAGTCTCGCGCCCATCTCTCCTGGAGCCGATTGCGTATTGTCCCCAGATTTTTGAGAGAATGCAATGACGACTTGGAAATCAGGAACCCTTCGGCGTGCTTCACGTTCAAGTTCGTTCCTCCGTTTCTTCCATTGTCCGTTGTTTTCGTCCTCCTCCAACATGCTCTCCACTTTACGCATGACTCTAAGGATTTCCGAGTACTTCGAGAGAGATTTTGCAAGAGCAAGTGCGGTACAATGCTGCACTAATGGAGAAATTGACAGGAGACCACGCGAAAAATGTGCCTTGGTGTTGACGGAAGGGAAGACATTTTCGAGAAAGGCGTTTAGAGGAGGTGGTGTGGGTAGATACAAGGAACTTCCTGGTAGATAAAAAGACGCCTCTGGAACGGGCAGTGAAATTACGTTGCCATAAAATGCAATGTTTGCAATCCACTTGGACGACAGTCGAGGCTCCAATGTCAGGGAGGCTGATGACCAATAACTAGATCTCGTCAAACACTCTGAGCCATGATATATGGATGTCACGTACCCGTTAACAAGCTCTGGACAGGCAGACATAATTCTCAGGGCAAGCTCTTGTTGGCGTGGGTCCTCGTTCACTTTCAAAGTTTTGAGTAGCTGCGCTAAAATCTTATTGTAAATCCGGGAATTTTTGGGAGCAATCTCGTCGTTGCTGCTTTGAGCAAGCTTTGCTTCGTCCTCAGTTTCACGCGCATACCAGCCACGATCCTTGAAGCACACTCCCACACCGGGGTGTGTGCAGATAGCAAGAAGGAAGTGATGAACGAGATCAGCAGGGATCTGATCGTCAGAGCCTTCTTCACCAACCGAACGGTTGTAAAGTTTCATGATCTATCAACTAATGAAGATGAGCGTGGAGTAAGTCGTTGATTCGACGTACGTGATGTAGGCTCGCTTCATTAAAAATATTCACTTTGACAGTCCTTTTGACCTTTGGATCTAGCCAGATTCCTGTCCACGCGATTTCCAGAATTTTTCTAGCCAGGGAATATGCATCTTGTTCAAGACCGGTCAAAATGGAACGAAAGATGTCTTGACGCTGCTCCAGAAATGACGACTTTATCGAACTAGCTGCGGCGTCGTCGACAAACGACAAGATGAACAGAATATACAAGGTTCGAATGTCTAGGAGAGTCCTCAGCTGTTGCAAACGACAAATAATACCCACAAACCTGGAACAGCGAGAATGTCGGTCGCCTTTGCCCTGCGCCTCTTGGACAGAAGTTTGTGAAGTCCCTAAAGCAAAGGTCACAAAGGAAAGAGGGAAGGATGGGCAAAGCGAAAGAAAACCTTGTTCTCCCATGCAAACCCCTCCAAGACGGCTCTCTTTTCGCAACCTCCTCCAAATGCAGACATTGCACCGAAAAGTTTCAGGGTGGCAATGATAAGTTCATTATGCGAGCTCGTAAGATAGGAGTTCAAATAGAAGAGATAATCCGGGGATAACAACCTCTTGAGAACGGGTTGGCCTAGCTTGTGATGAGTGTAATGTGTCGACAAGATTGTCAGAAGGGATGATAGAACGGAGACCAACAGCGCGAGAAGGGATAGTTGCCGCTAGAAAACACCTCAACACACGATGAACAAAAACATGAGATACCACACAATACCTCCGTGGCCTCTTCCCATATGGTGAAAACCCTCTGAGCACCTGGGGCGAGCTCTAACCAACTGCGCGCAAGAGCCAAGCGTTCGTCCTGTGGTTGCACCGGTCCATCACCAGACTTTATTGTAAGTTGATTACGCAGTGCGGTGAGGGCTACAGAAACAGAGGGGTCAGCAGCGCATGGGATACAGGGAGCAATTAATGACTCGCCCTCCAAAAGACCGTCCTGCGTCTGCACCTGTAAACGGCGCTGGATATCTGCACCGTCACTGAAATGGTGCGTGTTTCCTGACGCTACATCCAATTTGACGCGTTTTCTTGGTTGATTGTCATGTCGTGCAGATTTTGCGGGCATAAATCCAACACGTTGTGAAAAAACGTTAAATTGGCCGTTGGCGAGACGAGAGCTGCTACTGATGGGGCGGTCCGGGGCCGGGGATTCCATCAATCAATTAACTTTACTTTATCAACGGTATATACCAAATCGTGTGCGGTAGCGACTGAATACTTTTAAGTTGTTTTACCTCAGTACTCACCTCTGAGTCGAAACCAACCCCAACTCCTCACCCTCACCTTCACCCTCATCCTCGCCCTCGATTTCCGCATGCCCATCTCTGTGACTCTCGTGATAAGCGATTTCTGCCGTCTCGTTTGTTTTCCAATTTCTGCTGTTATGATCGTGGCTCTACAGAAACCGTTTGAGCGTATAATCGAGACAGCCACGGCCAGTTAGTGTAACGTACATGGTAGACTGCAGTCCAATAGCCAGCCCAGTACATTGCTCCCAAGGCACGATTAAATGCATCGTCGCGGCTTACATGCTCCCCAGGAGCAGGAGGGACGCCATACGCATCAAATGCAGGCTGCGACGTTTGTGCGAGACTTGGGTCATGGTTCGGCACAAACGTGTTGAAATCAAGTGGGTGTGAGTTTTCCGGGTCTGGCTGGGTAGCATGGGATGCTTGTGCAATCCCCGCAGACTTCTTCAACTTGGACGGATCCGGAGGTGTGTTGAACCATCTATGAGCGCGGATTAGTCCCCTCCCTCCTCATAGAGTAATAGAACACTAACAATGGTGACCGGTTTACGGATTCTTTCTTCCAATCTTTACCCTTACCATGGTAAGCCTAGAACCCGTCAGAGTGAAAGTGACAGAGAGAATAATGGGCACAATCACTTCATATTCCGTCGTCGCAGACTCCCAAGCGGCAATCAATGCAGAGTCGTCCCAAATTTCGCCATGCGTCAACTCACGGCTCTCCTCTTCCTCCTCTGCATCATCGACGGCAGTGTCATCCCATGCCGTCTGATCAATGCCATCATCATCATATGGTAACGTGTTGAACTGTTGGTCGGGCTCGTCCCAATGGCGCTGAGATCCGGGATTGCGCTTGCGCTTTTTCGTAGGGCTTGGGCCTGGAAGAGAATGGTTGACGTGAGGACCAAGGAAAGAGGCATGACCTCCCTGCATGTTCGAGTGGTCAACAATGCCTGCAGACGAGAGTGACTCCGCTAAGTCTAAGAGAAAAGAGAAACGTGAAAGGGACCGCTCGATTCAATAGAGAACCCTATGTTCGGGTTATGTACTATACATTACATCTCAATCTACACCATCTAGCTCGTCGGCCTCTCTGTGTGATCCTTCCTCTGATGACACTTCCTCTTCAGCATTGGAACTACCCCAGAAACGGCCAACTAAATTGTGCAAGACACGCACTGGCAAAGGAGCGATCTGGCACGGTTCAGCATATACCTCAGCATACGAGACCTGAGGTTACCGACCTCTTCAATATCTTCATCTTCATCTGCCTCTTCGTCCTCATCGCCCTCCTCTAGCACCAGGGGTATCGCATCTGCAGCTCGCGTCCCTTCAGCTGACACGGGGACTTCTTCACCATCGACATCGGCTCCGACAAAGTCCAATTGTACGAAGTTATCTCCGGGTAATCCTCCAGGCATCTCACCGTGAGGGAGTGCACCTTGAGCGGCCTCTTCCATGATCTCCTGCAATATATCCTCGGGCATATCTCCGGCCAGTTGCGCGAATTCTACCACCCCACCAGGGAACTGTTGTAAAAAAGCCGGGTGCGCAGCAAAAACGTCCTGTAATATGATCAACGAGGGCATACCACGCCGATAAAATAACATACCTGCAGTTGCCGTCTGAATATAGGGTCTGGAATTAACCGTTCAAGCAGCCTTTGTGTTTGTGTAGCGGTCCGGCGACGATGAATGGAGCTCGCGAGGGTATCCTCCGCACCTTTGAAAAACTCATCGTCGTATCTGCTCTTCGAGCTTTGCGGAGGTAATGGGTCACATGCCAGACTGTTGCTGTTGGTGATGTGGGCTGGAATGAACGGCAGCAAACTTTGGGCGGAGGAGCCAAGCACAACCACATGTCTGTAGACAGAGACGTCAAACTCGTCCCCACAACGCACAAGATTCTCCAGGCGGGCAAACCCGGCGGTGGCGGTGGCCTTGGACGAAAGCTGGCGCGTCTGAATCAACTCCGTGATGGTCTCAGTGAACCAAGATGACCTGCTCGGGTCCTTCCAGAGACTATGCGATCGCTGGACGTATATACGAGACAATAAATGAAGTAAGGCTTCCCCGGATGAGCTGCTGCTGCTGCTGCCGATACTTCGGTCAGAAAACATCCAACTGTGTTGGAGAGTGACAGACTTATGGAAGGTGTAGATCTCGAATGCGGGATGACTTCTGACTTCTGTCGACAGCACGATTTCGGCTTTGTCCGCTAAGAGGGGCACGATGGAGGGGAAGTCGAGTACCGCCTGCTTTAGAGCCTCCGTACTCTAGATTACGTTTAATCAGCTGTGAGATTGTTTGTCCATGGACACACTTGACGTACCTGAGAGGCGTGATCGTCACCTCTGGCCCTAAGCGCAAGCGCCCGTGCGTAGGCCCAACCTGGTAAGGCCAAAACTGTAACTTGGCTAGATCCAAGATCTTCAAGTTCAGAGGAAGGATCAGATCCCTTCGAACCAGATGCGAACAAGTCATGGAATGACAAAAGCCATGAGTGCATGCCGCTCTTGACGGCCAAGAAATCTAGGTGCAGATAGACCCCGTGCGGATCCGACCACGGGTCCAGGGATAAGAGAAGTCTTGCGAACTCAAACGCAGTGCGGTAGATTCCCCGCCTCTGTAAGTCACTGGAGCAGTGAGATAAGAACTGCGCACATTTTTCCGGGCAGAATTAGCGTACATGACCTGTCGGTGTAATGCGAGAAAGAATGGCCTATTCTCCACTCGATCGAAATCAAGGCGATTCAGCCCATTTGTGAACGTGAACGCGCCTACGAAAGCACGTTCATACGTGAACAAAGCACGCTCAATAAAGTCGACCGCCTGGCTGTGTTCTGAGAAAAGTCGATATGAAATTCAATCATAAAGGAGGAGCCTGACCTTCGCGGTGGCTGTAAAGTTCCGCTAGCTGAAGTAGAGTGTCAGCCTGCCAGGGAACCTGCCGCAAGATGTCATAGAAGCCTTCAGGAACTAACAAAAAAGATATTCAACATGACCCAAAGCTTGGAATTGAAAAAAGCACACCTCCAGAAAGGACGATCCGCATGAAGTCGCGGGCTGCACCTTTGTACTTCTTGCTATACTCCGTTGACCAATATTTCTCCTCGCTATTTCTCCAAGGAGTGAGCACCGCCTTTGCAGAAACTTCGTCATTGGTCAACGGTCGCAGGGTGAGCCCTTCACGGAGTTTTGCTGGCCACCAGTTCGATTGAGGACGTGTAAGGGTGGAACGCTGAGCTGTTGGCTGCCGGCGGGTCCTGGAAGAGGACCCTGACTCATTTTTGGAAGCAGAAATAACCTTTGCGCCGAAGAATTTGCGCATCTCGGCATCGGGATTAAGGTGAGGAGGCGAGACAGACAATAATTTGAAACACTCTGCTTGAAGAGAACGCGAAGAGAGACCCTTGCCCTTCGAAGTGGCTGAGCTCGCAAGATGTATATCACGATATCTTATGAGCCTATTAACCAAACAATGCCGGAAACGGTGCCAAAAGGTAGTAGCGTACTGGGTAGACAGCTCATCCAATGCCCTGTCAAATTCGTCATCCCCTTCCTTCTTAGCCTTCGCTTTCTGTTTCTTCAATGCCTTCCACTCCTTCTTTGAGGCAGAGCTCGATGACGGCGATGAAGTTGAGGCTATCTCAGGGCCGAGTCTCGCCACTTTGATCATAGAGCTTGCATCATTGGCGGGAGAAGGCTCGTCTGATACGGCCGCATGTACCTTTTTCTTCTTTTTCTTGGATTTCTGTTTCATACATTAGACGCGCTACACAAATCATATCCAAGACCAACCTTCTTGGCTTTGGGGGAAGTCTCAGGGGTCGAGTCCTCTTCTGTGCTCCCACCCCCGTCATTCATAAGCTGCACGCAATGCAATGATCGTCGGGCAATCACGAAGTGGCAGCATCCTGACTCACTGCAGCAAATGCACTCGCAGATGGCACGGCTTCCTCATCAGACAACTCTCGCACTTGGTCGATCTCGTCGGCATGGGCTAGTTCTTCTAGCTCGCGTTGTTGGCGCTTGCTGAGTCTGGCTGGCATGACATGGGAGGGGGTATAGCTAAGGTTAAGGTTAAGGTTAGGCAAGCCAAACCAAACGGACCATATGCTGAGTCAGCAGGGGTCCATGATGACACAGCCACGCGTTTCACCTTTGTCCGGCCGTCCCGTTGGTCCCAAGCACTCAAGCTTGAGAGACCTGGTGAGTCCCCGTCTTCGGCCGCGTCTCCTCGTTCTATCGACCACTCGCTCAACAATGCCCCCTCCGTTCAGTTTTCTTGCTTTTCTTGCGTCCCACTATGGACCAACCCCATTCTCTCCCTCCTCCCGCACCCTCTTCAGTTAGTGTTTTTTCAATCCACTTCTGTCGTCTCTGCTTTTTGGTTTTTGGTTCTTAACCAGCCTCGGGCAGGTACAACCCTCGGTCTACCTAAATGATTCTTCTCATACCCTGAACGGGAGTCCATCACACACACAGCCCCCCGGGCCCAGCCAAAGTGAAGAGCTCTATAAGCGATCCGTCATGCTTGTAATCTGGTACAAGGCCAGTATTCCTGTACCTTGGGGTCATACCGTTCATTTATGATCATATAGGCTCATACCACCCCCCTCCGTCTCTTGCACCCTCTGCCCACATTCCCCTTCCTTCAGCTCTCTCAGTTTCCCTCCCTTCTCTCTTCTCTCTCGCTAACGCAAAGTTCTTTCGTTGACGCCTACAATGCAGTCACTGCACAATGGGAGCAGCATATGATCGAAACCGTCCGACTTGTTGTCTCCGAACAGCGCCTTCTTTATAAGCTCCGGAAAAGTCTTCTTGAAGAATTATCCGAGGAGGAATGTCCCGGCCTCCGAGAAGAGATCGCCGCGCAGCCGCGGATGGAGCAGAATGGAAAGCATGCCTTCTCGGTTCAGACACCCTCCGGGTCGGTCAAACGACGAGCACCTGACGTTACGCCTGAATCTACTCCTCCGAACAAGTATTATATTCCAGAGGGGATGTATCAGGGGGCAGCTCAACCACTACAACCACACCAAATACAACAGTATGGGATGGCTGTCGCACAGCCACAGACCTACCCGCAGAATTTATCAACGCCAAAGCGTGTGCAGGGCCAACCTGTACCGATTCATTCATCAAGTTCTCAGTCTCAGGTACAGACGACGTCCTCACCTCCCACGGGCTCTACTGTGGTGCCGAAGCAGTCATTCATCTATGGCCAGCAACTCGATCTCTATCCAAGCACAAGTGCGGAGTCTATACCCTCGACGAACGACAGCGCAATGGCACAGTCGTCAAGATCACCTCCTCCTGCGTCATCCAAGGCACCCATTCCTCACCACCCTCACCCGCCCCTGAAACGGTGGCCGAACGATTACAGTGTCCAAGAAGTTTCCCTTGGGTTTGATCAGATGGACATGCTTGCTAGCACACAACCTTCCCTGACACAGCGTACAGCATTCGAGCGCGTCTTCGGCTGCCGCTACGTCAAGAGCACCGTGTGCCGGCATCGCGCCGTGTGGCGCCGCGCAGACGAAGACGTCCGTGATGTGTTCATCAAGCTGGGCCGGGACGAGCGCGCGATGTGGGGTGAATTCGTGCGGCGTGTCGAAGGGCGCGCGTCCGGGCTGAGCTTGCAAGCTGCTCCTGGCGAGTCGGAGGTAGGGCACATGCAGGGTGTGATGCAGGTGCCATTGCAGCACCTGCCGCTGCGGAGAGACGAGGGAGATCCTACGCAGGAACCCGTCATGGGTTCGCTCGTACCGCCGACCCGAGAGGAGCAGCCCGAACATCGATCGCAACATTTGAGTGGAACCATCGCCTCGGCTCCGGGCACGGGCCAGCCCGGTGAGGCAAATCACGTGCAGATGCAGCACCAGGGTGAGTGGGCTCCCCGGCGTTTGAAAGCACCAGCACCGCTCACTGATCAGCCTCGTAGTTGTATACGAGTCGTCATCATCCCTGGCGGATGGCCTCGGTGGAGGGGAGAGCTAACTGGGGCAAATC
>QFEA01009952.1:0-16315 GCA_003315975.1 Lactifluus echinatus
TTTGGAACTTCGCCCGACACAAAGAGAAAAAACGACTTACTCTCGCGCACAATCCCCACTTCTACACAAATCTCCCTCCCTCACCAGACGCATATAGTAGTGAATTGAAAATCGAACCAATTGAAGATTTTCGTCATGCAGACAAGTTCTATGTTCTCGTTGATAGGCCAGGCCAAATATATCTTGAATCTGAACAAAATGCCTGGGTCTTTGGCAATGTATGGCTTCCTCACGATGCTCTCATCTTTAAAGGTTCGTCCCTAGGACCGTCGTTTTTAAGCCTTCCAACATTTTGTCCAGACTTCCGTGGAAGCCTCCTAGGCGAACATATTGTCGGATCATATCTCGAGGACGCACCACAGTTAGAGTATTTTGAGGGGTCTCCTCTTGGGATTGGACCCAAAACAATTCCGGCGATTGGGGATGTCGGAAGTGCCGTTTCACCTATCGCCCAACCATCATCCACAAAGCACGTTTCGTGGGAGCCGCTACAGGATTGGAAAATACCAATTCACTTCATGCTGGATAAGAAGAGCGTGAGCATACGCATTAGCACGGAACGGCCCAAATGTGTAGAAAACTCCAACTCCGAAGTGAGTTGTGTCGAGGCATCACATATCCTACTCATTCGTGCTAACCCTGGCATAGATGCTACAGTCCATCGCTAGTGCTAGTCAGAGCGCATCAAGTTTGACCAATGGACTGAAACGAGCCGATGATCCATTTTTACAGTCAGTTTCCTCATCCCTGCAGGCTCCAAGGGCAGAAACTCCCTCGAGTCGCGCGAGGACACCGCCCACAAAGCCCGTTAAAAGATTGAGGAAAGTTTTACTTGTGCTTCTCGCGATACTGCGTTTTCAATCCGGCAGCCAGCAAAGTTCCAACGATAAGGCGTCTCCGCTCTTTCAGGCGGACACGCAGCCAGTTCAGAATTAAGTATAAGCGTGCCAGGATTCACATCCATGTCTATTTCCTTACCTCTAATCTTGTCGGTATTTCCTGGTTTATTTTATCCTTCGTGAACGTGATACATAATACATACAATGGCTGTCGTTTATATGGTGGGAGGCAGATGTATGGGTCGAGGCCAAGAGCCTAGAATTAAGGTAGAGGGGGGGGACTTGTCGGATTTATCACGAGAGATGGGCTCTCACAACGGGGGGGGCCGTTTGTGGCACGTGATCTGGAAAGAGGAGTCCACGTGACTATCATGCATTTGCAAGTCGTGGGTCACGGTCACGGACGGTTTCTACGAGGGTGCTTTCTTATGGAAATATGGTGAAGTATCGCGACATTTGAGAAAGTAATTGAAACGCAGCGACTGGATATACGTGTACGCTGGAAGGAATCGGAAAGAAGGGCGAAGACAAGGACCTCGAGAAAATCGAGTACTGTAGTGTACAGCGTACAGCTGGGCTACCTCTACGTATACAGCGACTCGCCTGGCGGTGGCCACCCGACCATTCGATACTATTGAGCACCCTGAAGGATGATCATATCTACACACACGGCTTGACTCGTGTCCCTTCGAAGTGACTCCGCTTCCCGATCACCGATTCATGATGCTTGCCTCTTGAACCAGCGCATCGTAGACATAAAAAAGGAAATATAGCGTTCCAGTCCAGTTAATCACAGACGTTTTCTCGTCAGTGTTATATTCACCCCGTACTGCGGACGGCTAACATCATGGGGAATCTCAGATCCATCGAGACACTCTGTGATTGGCTGTGAGGGCACTTGTGAGCCACATGAGATTCAGTTCTCGAGAAGTTGTAACGAATGGGAGACATGAGGAAACATGGTTTTCAAAAACCCCAACTGGTATAATGACGGCGCCAAAAATACTGGCTCGTGCAGTCCTCAAGGCTCGATAAAAGGAGCGCCATAGAACTCGGTTTTCAAGCTCTTTTTAACTAGGCGTTGCATGGCCTCAACCTCAACCCAGTCCCAGTCCATGGACAGTTATTCCCTAAATACAAAGTTACATTATCACACCCAAGCCTAGGTGCAAGCAGGCGAAAGAGATTTTCAGGGTACACAGTACTGTACTACTTTCGTTTAGACCTACCTGTCAAATGATCGAATGATTCAGGGTGACTTCCGGTATTCCACAACTCTCACGTAAGGCGCACTTTGGAAATTCTTCGTCGGTCATTGATCGTAAGTTAATCAGAACACGAGGGCATCGCATGCCGCGTGAAAGGACGTGAAGCATGAAGGGGTGGGTGTGAGGCACGATTTTTTTCCACGTTTGAGCAGCAGCTTGTCCTGCTAAGTTGACGTCGACATTAGGCAACAGCTCGTGAGAATCGCGCGGCCGCAGTAAAACAAAGCTACTTAATAATATGCAACGACTAGCTTATGTACCGGAGCAGTAACCTACTCAGCCAATTAACCATTAACCATCTTGACAACACAAAAACAACTAGTACTACAAACATCTCTGTAATATATCATCATGTTTCAACAATTTAAGACGGCGATTCGGATATGATAGGTTGGATAGGTGTAAATACTCTCGACCACGGGCTGTCAGCATCAAAAGCCAACGAAGTGCGGCGTTCCGGACGTTCCGGATCGCGTGACACGTCTTGGACAGAGTGATACACTCGCATGACTTCCGCACCATCGACGAATCGAGCCAGTAAGTTATCTGGCACCTTCGATTCGTCTAGCCCATCACATATTCTGTCCAAAATTCTCTTGAGCTCAACTTTGGGCTGGAATTCCGGGATATTCTTTAGCTGAGGCAGTAGAGGAAGCGCGTTGGAAAGTAGATTGGCGGCGACCGCAATCTGTAGTGTGTCCCCTTCGAGGTATTCTTCTATTACGCTGGAGGAGACGCCGAGTTGACGCTGCAGGAGTGAGGATGCTTCGGTTTCGGGACAGGACCACCGGCCGCGTTTCCACATGGCAGCAATCATTGCCTGGACACAATGGGCACGAAACGCGGTGAGAGGAGGGTTCGAACTGGTTGCCATGTTCGCTGCCGTTGCCCAGGCCTCGGTCGAGAGTGGTCCCCATGGGTCGTTCGTCGTCTGCGCCCACTGCTCCCAAATTGCATCGCAGTGGCGTTTGGAGGTCTCAGGGAAGCACCAGATAGCTCCAAGGCAGGCGGTGAGACGCTGCTTTCTAGCCGGCTCAGTGAGGAGACCGGTCGAGCATGTTGTGAGGAGTTCATTTGCAACTGAATTGACCGGTTTATGCATTGCCCTTATGAGGTCCTGCGAATCTGGACCTTTCGAGTCCTGGAAAAGACCCGGGAGCCCACTGAGGAACTCCTCCTCCAACTCGTCGTCTCCGTCCAGGGAATTCAACGTCCAACGCAACGCACGGGGATCCAGCCTGTTGTCGAAAGCCGTCCTTTCGAGCGCTTTCCGCATACCCTCTGCAATCCGTTTCCAGCGACCTCGCATGGCAACATTCTGGCTAAGTAGCCAATGCTTGACAAGTGGTGCAGCTTCTTTGACGAACCAGAGGAACGCTGAAAGTGGGGTTTGATACGGCGAGTTGTGATAGTATAGTGGCATGATGCTAAGCACCAGGTATATCAGGAGACCACACACGACCAACGCAACCAAGGAAAAGGCAACGGTGTGGTTGATGTTGAGGAAGAAGTCAATGAGGCCTACATAGAATAGAAGGAGCGATGTATGCAGGAGGGCAGGGAGTACTTCGACTGCTGCCCCAAGCCCGAATTTCTTCACGCCATCAGCAAAGAATGCATGAATCCGAGCACGTTTCGGAGGAGGATACGGCCTATCTGTAACCTGCACGTATCTGCGGGTCCATTGTTGCATGAGGGTTGCCCACAGTGCACACGCCGTACTCAGCGCGAGGCTGGTGAACCACAGCGTGTTCACGCGCACAGCAGAAGCGGTGGGTTGGAATGAAGATTGGTCAGGGAGGCTCAACGGTGGCGGCATGGCTGCTCCATTCGAGAGCGCGGATAACTGCTGGGAAATTTGCGAGAGGAGGAGATTGGTGGTATCGGTTGGGTTGGGCTGCAATGACTGGTAGCTGACAAGGATGAAGGAGGCCACTGTCGCTGAGAAAAGGCCAGTCTATCCAGAGCCTCGCGGTCAATACAATCATGAGAACCTAGGATGAAAAAAGCCCGACGCACGAATACCAACACCCCATCTGTATTTGCTGTCCAGCTTTCCGAGTTCTCCCTGTCAGCCTTCTCCGCTTGGGAAAGATAAAGCCCCCAGATTTTGGCGGACGGGTCACTATGCACTGTTTGATAAGTCTCCCTTCGATGTTGCTGTTTCATTCGCCGGTGTTTCTTTGAGCCACGCGCACCGGTCACGTTCTCGTCGTCTTACGTCCGTGATGAGTGTATACATAAAATTAGGACCTAACGCGGTTACTCACTCGGAGGGCTCTTCTCTTCGACATCATAGTCGTCGTCGCTCTGTACACCTAGCGGAGGGCTCATTTTAGCTCCATCGATGGCCGCAGTGACCGAATGTGAAGGCACTGTTATCAAGACAGACATTAGATGGGCACTCGAAAGACTGTAGTAGATTAGTTATGAACCATGAGGCAGAGTCGCTACGAGGCCGTGTTCGAGGTCGTGGTCTATATCTCTGTCCATATCCTCGCAGAGAAAGGGAGATAGAAGGTTGGGTGTTGCACGATAGTGGAAAGGATGGCTAGGTTAGCGAAAAAAGCGAGCTGCGTTGGTATATACAGACGGACGGCGCTAGTGGGGCTGGCTCGTGTGGTCCTCAAGGCTCGGTAAGAACGTCATCAAACTCGTTCGAACGCTGTTCAGGACTCGAGGCTCGAAGAACTCCTCAGCTCCATTCCCGATCCAGACTTTCCCCACCTGCAGGGCAATCTCCTCCCCCCCAAAAGAGTTAAATACTGTAGGAGATTTCCAAGGTAAGTTATGCTGTAGCCTCGTTCAGATCTGCCTGTCAAATGATCGAATGATTAGGGACGACTGCACTCCCAAAGACATGCAGCAACTTCTGAAATGCACATGCGTCACAATAGGCGCCTGTCCGGGTCCATTCCTTCAGGTGTCCGGGCTGATGGACGGTCAGGGTGTACAAACAATTCGTAGTTTTTTCGTAGGTATTGAGGTTGTTGGAGTACTTGAGGTAATCTTCCGGGTCGGTCAAACGTTTAGTTTAAACGTCACGAAACGCGGGTATCACGTGCCGTGAAAATGAAGGGGCGGGCCGACCTGGTGATGGCTCATGGCTTCTCCCCGTTCCCCGTTTCAAACACTCACACTTCCAAATCTATACAAACTTACATCTTTGAGCGGATACAACACGGAGGTTTGGAACGAAATACAAAGGTCTCTTACGACGCTGTACGTATCCTAGCGTCACAAAACGATGCCTCTCGATGCGCGACCTCAGATCGCGCCATATCTCAAGAGTTCTCCCCCTTATTCGTCATCGGCAAAATTAAGAGAAATCGAATTCACACAATGCCGCTCGTCGACTGCACAGAGGGTCCAGTTAGCAACTCACTAGCACAAGAGGATATTTGTAGTGGACGGTTACCAGGGGTTTTATATCCTTCTCCTTTGAACACATGCCCGAGGTGACTCCCACAAGCAGTACAGGTGATCTCGGTGCGGACCATGCCAAGCGAACGGTCTTCGTTGCGTGATACGGCGCCAGGGATGGCTGGCAGAGCTCAGTTATGTTTCAAAAAAACGTTGGGGAGAGCATCTGACATACCATCAAAAAAGGCTGGCCAGCCGCAGCCACTATCAAACTTGGTGTGACTCTTGTAAAGGGGTGTGTTGCAAGCGGCGCAGGCGTATGTACCCGTTGCTTTGTGATGCTCGTACTCGCCCGACCCAGCACGCTCAGTGCCCTTCAACCGGAGCACCCTGAACTGCGCCCTTGCCTAAGATGGAGGTGATAGCGGTAATCAGAGTATGATGCACCTGTTCTGGCGTGAGGATCGCCCGCCATTCATCCTCAGATTTGGTCTTGCTAGTGTCGGACATCGTTTGGATGGTCAGTAGCCTGGAGTAGAGGGTCGGTGCGAAAGAGAAATGGTGGCGCAAAAAGTGTCTGTAAGATGAGCGAGCTGCGCAGGTGAATGATAACGCTAATGTCATGTGCGCGAACGCTTTGCTGTCATGCTGGGCCGGCGGCAGGCTGTAGCTGGCGCTGCTCAACGCGCCACGTGATGGCGAAATTATGTGACTGGGACTACTGTATTACGGGGCAAGTTTTTGACTTTTCACTATCCACTTATTATATATAGAGCGAGTGAAAAAGGAAGTGACTAGTGCGTTGAGGTCTTGTCGTTAAGTGCACAGGCAGGACCACTAAACTAGCGCACTAGCGCATCTGGAAGCAAGCAGAAGCAGAAGCAGAAGCAGAAGGTTGACACACAATGCAGAGCACGAAAAAGACACAGACATTGTGCGGACGTGAAGACGTGAGACATTGCGCAATCATTCGTGAGAGCCCAAGACGAGAATCGTCTGCCTTATCGTCTGACTCGGACAATGCAGCTGGTGCTATACGAGTCTCGTTCTCAGACCTCGACAAATTGACATCCGGGTTGCGCCAGCGCCGATTAAAAAGACCAGATATCCTCCTCGATCGAACACGAGAAATGACTTCCTTCAATGCTGCACTAGTTAAGAGGGAACAGGAAATGCAGACTATTGTCTTTTGTTCACGATCACCACTGGACCTAGTGTAGCACCGGGTGTGTGATCCCTCCGCAAACAGCACTTTTCAATGCCGTGGTCACGGTCAATATCAATACCCGACTATTGTGGGCGGGTGAACGTGCGATCAACGTTTACAGCCTTAATATTGGGAACCCATAATATGCGTTCCCGTTCCCGACTCACCAGCAATGGCCTCGTCCTCCGCGCTCATACCACACTCGCCTCTGTGGGTTCTGTTTGGCATCCGCCTTGTTAAACAGGTCGCTCGAGGACGACCGAGACAATCTGAGCGCGCGCTCAGTCAGCAGTCAGCTGACTGCTGTACAAGTGCTTTGGGCTATGACAGGCGCGTGAGATTCAAATAACACTCAACCGTTCCTCCAACCCTCAACCCCACGGTACAATATTCTTTCCTAAGTGTATTCGTATCCACGTCAATGCCCCCATAGCTAGGATGTCTCTTACGCGAGAGCAGAATGATTCGTATGCCGAAGGCCCTTCACATGTCTTATTGCTCGCTAGTGACCATGATCACAGACCAGGCAATCGTAATTCTGGAAGAGGGTGCAACAGTCTCTTATATCTCATTATGATATCTGCTCAGATAACATAACTTTTTTGCTACAGTGAGCAGGCAGGCATAGCACAACGAAACTTGCTCCAGATGGAGGTCACGGGTACGATCCAAATGATATTGGTTTCTCCGATAAGTGCTGAACCTCCCTTCCTCTGCCAGTCCACCGAGCACATAGTCTCCCTCGCCTCAAAACTCTCGGAAGGAAGAGATTTTATTATGCTACTGTGACCGACGGGTCGACAACAAAACAGACAAAATCTGTACGCAGCATGGAACAACGTGTGGACTGGGATGAGACCCTCACCTCCTTGTAAGAATCCCTGCCCTTATATGTCTATATACAACTGAATCTTGCGCAGTGCTGTACAACCATCGTCACGTATTACAGTATCTGTTTATGCAAAGCGAACCATGCGAAAAGACCTTCTTGTTGGAAGGCAGGAAATAGAATGTGAGCCCCAGCACGGTTCGTCTTTATCTTAGGACCCTTGCCCATCCATCCGGCTAAACGTCCTATATCATAGACATTGCTATTTCTCTAAGCAGGAATGACGAGCATGCACATTCAACGCGACCGATCGCCCTCTTCCTAACGATCTCCGTATCGGCAAACGCGAACCCCTCTCCGAATTTGGATGTCGATTACCCGGTCCCCATCGCGGCCGATCCGGACAACGATGCCTCTGAGAGAGCTTCTACGCACTTTGCAGTTCAAGAGACCGTAGAAACCCCGCAACTCACGGTGGGTATTGTCTCTGTGTCTCCTACACCCTGGACGGGAGGCCTTTCAAGTGGGAGTGGCACCCCTACGCCGCGAATTGCGGACAACGAGACAGGTATATTCCGCACCGCGAAAGCCGTCGATGCTATGAAAACGTGGAAAGGTGCCCTTAATATTATCAAGCAAGTGATGGATATCCTCGGGCCGATTGCACAAGTATGCCACCATTATTTTGACCATTTTTCGTTTCGCCAACTTCCCTTCTTCAGCTCCATCCAATTGCAAGTCAGGCATGGAGCGTGCTCTCAAAGATACCCGAGGTGCGTCTGCTCGCGTTGTCGATGGATACAGAACATTCTTTATTCATTTCACCTGGCCACCAGCCTTTGCTGCGACAAGTTCAGTGTGACGACAACGTGCGAACTTTATTTGAGGCCATATGGGATGCGTTTGACTTTGCACAAGAAGCAAACGTGTTGAAGAATATCCAGCCGGAATCTAGACAGGCAAAAATTCTTGAGGCCATGCTACAGCTCGTCTCCGAATCCCGCGACTTCATCGAATCCTATGCGAAGGATGTAGGATTCGGTATGTCGTCCTTACCTCTGTCCTTGATTGTTGTAAACATGCGATTTGCAGGAAGGCGGGCCTTGAAGAACTTTCTCGGCGGCAAAGTCGACGAAAAAGTTGAGGACTACCGTACAAGCCTTGTCAGACTCCGAGACAATTTCCTCGCACACGCTGCCGTCACTACCGAGGTTACTGCACTCCAAATTGAGCTGGATGGTGTCATTCGAGAAATTCCTTATAAAGGAGGCTGGCGATTCGGCGACGAGAAGCGCTGTTTACCGGGAACGCGCCAAGATTTCTTGCAACGTATCGTCAAGTGGGTCAACAATCCAGAATCTAAACGTGGACTTGTTCTTTTCGGCCAAGCGGGTACTGGCAAGTCCTCGATCGCACACGAAGTTGCACGTCGCCTCGACAACGAGTGTCTTGGCAGTTATTTCGCGTTTATGCGGGAGGAGGGATCGAAGCGTGATGCCTACCAGCTTTTCTCGACACTCGCTCGTGACCTCTCCGATCGGTATCCTTCCTTCAAAGTTGCCCTTGGGAGGGCTGTGAAGGACAATTCGTCTCTTCGCAGCACTCGCGACTATCTTACACTTTTTCAGTCGCTCCTCCTTACACCACTCAAGGACCTGCAACCCGTCCATCCAATTCTGATCGTCATCGATGCTTTGGACGAGAGTGGAGACACAAGTGACAGATTTGGATTACATGCGTTCCTCGCTCAGCATCTCGTCGAACTCCCCTCGAATTTTCGTATATTCATCACCTCAAGGCCGGAGTACGGTATCGAGCATGCATTTTCTAAAGCGTCATCAGTCGAGATCATCCATATGGACGATCGCCTCTTGGCTGCCAAAACGGAACAAGACATTACAGCATACCTTCAGAGCGAGCTCCCTTTGGACGTGTTCGAAGAGCATGGTGTCAAGCTAGCAACGAAGGCAGAGGGTTTGTTTCAGTGGGCAGCGGTCGTCTCTGGGTTCATCAATAACCCTCCTGAATCTTTCGCTTTCAGCAAGAAAAAGTGCATACAGTACTTGCTGGGACTTTCTCCAGAACGCAAAGGTCAAGACCCGCTGGCCGAGTTATACGAACAAGTTCTCAAGGGATACTTCACACACCCGGAAACTCAGCACCTATTCCGATCTGTGATGGGACATCTTTTTGCTGCGATCGAACCCCTTTCTCTCGTTTCCTTGGCTGCTCTCCGGCAGCATGCCCCCATCGATGACCCAGATGATTTCGATTCCGTCGTTGGAATGCTCCGTCGCCTCGGCTCACTGCTGAGTAACGTCACTTCATCGGATCACACCCTTCCCATTATCCCTCTACATACATCATTCCGTGACTTTCTGACCCATAAGAAGAACGATGTCTTCTATGTCGACCTTGGCGATGCGCACCGTCAGTTGGCCCATTCCTGCCTTGGTTTAATGCTCAACGAGCTCAAATTCAATATCTGCAAACTTGAGTCGTCACATGTTGCCAATAGCGATGTGCCGAACATCGAATCTCGAATTGTGGAGCATATTCCATCTGCTTTATCATATGCCTGCATTTTCTGGGATGATCACTTGGAACATCTTTCTTTCAGGCACGATATCTTTACGAACATCCTGTATTTCTTCGAGACAAAGTTCCTATTTTGGCTGGAGGTGCTAAGCATCAAGAGTAGCGTGAGCCTTGCTTCACGAGCATTGTCAACTGTGAAGACGTGGCTGCTGTCTGAAAAGCAGGAGGTTTGTAATATCGTGTAATTCATTATGACAAGTCTGACATGCACAAAACAGCAACAGTATTCTCAAAGTAAGCTAGAGAAGCTGTTGGCATTTGTCAATGATGCGTTTGCGTTTGTGCGGTATTTTGGTATGGCCATAGCTAGGAGTGCTCCGCACATCTATATCTCCGCTCTTCCATTCGCACCGACTTCTTCACTCGTGGTCAAGAATTACCTCCATTTATTCCCTCAGACACTGTCCATAGAACGTGGGCAATTGTCTCATTGGCCAGCACTGGAGATGTCTATTTCTGCACATGAGAAGGCAGTCTGGTCTGTTGGATTCTCATCGAACGGGGAGCGTATTGTGTCAGCCTCGGCCGATCGCACGATTCGAGTCTGGGATGCTACCACAGGAGAGGTTGCTGCAGGCCCGTTTAGCGGACACACTGATCAAGTGAGCTCTGCCGCATTCTCGCCGGACGGGAAGCGTGTCGTATCAGCTTCAAACGATCGCACGATTCGGATCTGGAATGCCACGACCGGAGAGGCTGTAGCGGGCCCATTTACCGGGCATACCGAGCTGGTGCAATCTGTCTCATTCTCGCCGGACGGGCAGTGCATTGTGTCAGCTTCATTCGATCGCACGATTCGGATATGGGATAGCACAACAGGAGAGGTCGCAGCGGGCCCATTAACCGGACACATCGCTGGGGTGTACTCTGTCGCATACTCACCGGATGGGCAGCTCATCGTGTCAGCCTCGTTAGACCGCACGATTCGAGTATGGGATACCACAACGGGAAAGGTCACAGCGGGCCCGTTTACCGGACACACCGGTGAGGTGTACTCTGCTGCATTCTCACCAGATGGTCAGCGCATCGTGTCGGCCTCAGAAGATCGCACGATTCGAGTCTGGAATGCCACAACAGGGGAGGTTGCAGCGGGCCCGTTTATCAGACACACCAATAAGGTGCTCTGTGTGGCGTTCTCTCCGGACGGGCAGTTCATTGTGTCGGCCTCAAGGGATCAATCGGTTCGGGTGTCGAATGCCACAACGGGTGAGGTGGCAAGGCTACTTATCGGACATACGGACACGGTGTTTTTTGTCTCATTCTCGCCAGACGGGCAGCGCATCGTGTCGGCCTCTGCCGATCGCACGATTCGGGTTTGGAATGCAACAACAGAGGTCCCTGTGGGCTTGACTTGTCACACTAGTAATGTGTTATCTGTCGCATTCTCACCAGATGGGCAGCGCATCGCGTCAGCCTCATCTGATCTCACCATTTTGGTGTGGAATGCTACCACAGGGGAGGTTGCAGCGGGCCCGTTTACAGGACACACTGAGTGGGTATCCTCTGTTGCATTCTCGCCAGATGGGCAGTACATCGTGTCGGCTTCGATCGATCGCACGATTCGGGTATGGGATGTTACAACGGGAGAGGACTTAGCAGGCCCTTTTATTGGACATACTGACCGAGTGAACTCTGCCGCATTCTCGCCGGACGGGAAGCGTGTCGTATCAGCTTCAAACGATCGCACGATTCGGATCTGGAATGCCACGACCGGAGAGGCTGTAGCGGGCCCATTTACCGGACACACCGAGCTGGTGCAATCTGTCTCATTCTCGCCGGACGGGCAGTGCATTGTGTCAGCTTCATTCGATCACACGATTCGGATATGGGATAGCACAACAGGAGAGGTCACAGCGGGCCCATTTACCGGACCCACCCGTGCAATTCACTCTGTCGCATTCTCGCCGGACGGGCAACGCATTTTGTCAGCTTCTTACGATCGCACGATTTGGGTCTGGAATGTCACAACGGGAGAGGTTTCAGTGGATCCATTTACAGGACACACCGACTTCGTATACTCTGCCGCATTCTCACCGGATGGCCAGCACATCGTGTCGGCCTCGAAAGATCATACGTTTCGCGTATGGAATGCTACAACGGGAGAGGTTACGGCAGGACCATTCACCGGACATGTTGATGAGGTGTTCTCCGCTGCATTTTCGCCAGATGGGCAGCGCATCGCAACGGCTTCGCGCGATTGCACCATTCGTGTATCCAATTTCACATCACACGATACGGAGAAGGCACTCATTACAGACAAATCACCGATCACTGATGATGGCTGGATATGTGGAGAAAAGGGAGAGCTTATTTTATGGATTCCTCAGATTCATCGGGCATCTCTGTATAGACCTAACACAATCTGGATTGCAGGTGGACATCCAACTCGACTCGATCTGTCAAAGTTTGCGCATGGATCAAGTTGGACTTTATGTTCGAAATTTATGTAAATTAGTATCCACTTTAACTGTCGTCGAAGGGTGTTAGTCAATCGTTCCATTGCATAGAATCGAGTCGTGACGATATGGATGCGACAATTATACAGAACGAATGTCTGCTATAGCGTGCGTATGCGAAAGTACGTCACTATAGTCAATCGTGAGGTTGCTTTTCAGTGGACAACCCAGGGGCGACATGAACGTTGTCAGAGCCCCAGAAAGCCATAATCGAATGGCATATATACAAGTGAAGGAAGGATGGCCGGATAGTGTTGGAGGATATTGCAGGAACCTCAAGACGTCCGAGTGATAGCTCAGGCTAGCGCTATGCGGCTATTACACTGGCAGGTCTAACAACCAAAACTGGGACGAGAAGCGAACATCTTCCAGCTAGAGAGGTTAAGAATAGAATTGCGCCACAGGTATGTCTTTAACTATTGAGGTTGTCTGTGCCCTGCCTCGAGACTCTTGTCAATAATTGATGTGGTCTGCGATGATTGACGTGGTCTGAGAGTGCTGTAACTTAAATATAAATATAAATATATGATATGATAACCCCCTATCTTCTGCTATCCGTGTCCTGTCCCGATTCCAATTGGGTTGGGCACAGCTCGCCTCCTTTTCCGTGACCTCTTAATTTCGTTTCACAATAATGGTGAATTTGGTGACTTATTGAACCAACTCGGATGTCGGGACCCAAGCTGAGTTTCGAACAGCAGATTCGCAGAACAAGTGATATTGGGGACGTGGACCCTGCACCACCAAGCGACGTACGAACTCCGCTAACCAAAAACAAAAGTAAAGGACCCGATATCCCCGCTGCAAACTATGTGCGCGTGTCCAAGAACAACTGTGGGATTGAAGGGCAGTATCTCCTAGACGTCGCCCTCGAACGACCCCTACCGTTTGTGCCTAGCCCTGTTGAAGATAAGGACGCCAAGAACCTTTCCCTATGCACAACGAGCGGTGCTATCGCTGCTGAGATATGGGTTGCTCATGACGGAGGCGAGTTACCGAGACGAGCTTCCCTGGAGCTATGCACAGGTAATGGCTCTATCTTCGCGAAAGTGGTACGTTTCTCCGATCATGACTCCGTATCGAACTCTCAGTGAATACGGACACAGCACGAGCCTTACGCCTCTAATGATGAGAGCGGTCCGCGGCCAACACTTGATATTGAGCTTCGTGCAAATTTCGGAGATGTCTCCATCTCAATCCCCCGTTGCTTCCGCGGGCCAATAACCATTCGCTCCAATCACGAGCGCATCTCGTTCTCGTCTGACCTCGCAAAATGCACGGCGCTCTTTTCAGATGTCAAAGGCGTTCGGGTCTACTTCATTGGTGAACAACCACGCGCCGAAAAGTTGCATGGCGGTAACGAGAACAATGCGGTAGAGCGTGCACAGGAACCACGGGATAAGCTTTCCATCAGTGGGATGCACACGAGCGTGCGAATCAATTGGGTTGGTGAGTCGGAGCTACCTGTAATGGAGCCTAATGGCTGGGAACAGTTCTGCCTCGGCACAGTAAGATTTTTCACCACTGGTCGAGTAGCCTAACCGGGCTTTCCACGTTAAACATACAATAGTACCGTGACTAAATGCCTTCAGTTTTCTTGGGTCGTTCACACTTGTAACTTGCAGACTTGTGCCCATTGTACACATATGGTCGTGTGCCCGTTGTCAATGGCTTCGTGGCTTGCTGTAGGAATTCTTACTTGGTAAATGGCGTGGTATACATCAACTTCGACCACGAAATGCAAGACAGATGTGTGCACGTGACCTTGCATCCGTCTTTCATTTCATCGCATAGGCGGCTTTCACAATATCCTGTGCATGTCCTATCATCACCCCATGGCTGTGCTGTACGAGTACAGTAGCCCTCTTGTCAATAAAAGCTTTGTAGAGAACCCTTCAATGCCCCTTGCGCCTCGCAACTCCTCATATTTCTCATGTCTCACAGGGTTCACTCCGTCATCGCAAATGGCAAATGTAGAACTGAGTGGAAGCGCGTCACCTCCAGTTTTTCCTGAACGTTTCCCACCCAATCCGTCCGCACCAACTGGACTTTGCCAAGCAAAAATCGGGAATCACAGTACGAATATGCTGATAGTTCGGGGCCTCTTTTTTCTATGTATCGAGATGAGAGAGGAAGAGGACGAGATAACAAGTCAGCCAAAAGGAGGTGCAGAGGATATTCTTATCTTCGTACCTATAGGCTAGTTTGTTCTCTGTAGCTGTTGCGGCATTTCTCGTGGTTACAATTTTCAAGTTCAACCTCAAGGAGAACCGCGCAGGATAGATCCACGTTCTATCTATCAGCCCCGAATCATCAGTCCATCCCTTCCATTCCGGCTGAACCACCCACTTTCTCTGCACCGAATTACGCCATCCTGGGTAAATTTACTCTGGTTTCTGGTTTCTGAACTTGGTTATCGGTCCTACTTTGCGCCGTGGTGGCGATATTGACATAACAATGGGCATGTGAACATCTCGAGTCATTCAACCACGTGCACCACAATGCGGTGCACACCGCCGAGCACAGATGCGTGAATTTTTCGCCCACGGCATCGGTTTCGCCTTCCTTGGTTGAAGCGATCCCCACTTTAATCCATGTTCTCTGTTTCTTTTCTTTTCAGGCCTGCTGATCTATCTCTTCAATACCTATCTAATTATCTTCCGCGCCATGCGGCAACTTACCTGCCCATCACGGTCATGCAAATCGTCTGTCTCGAATACACCGCCCACTTCATTTCTTAGGTCTTTGCGACGTATAGAGGAGTTCGTTTTGAAAGGTGTTGGGGAATGGTCCCAGGAGATCGACGGCTGTCTACTACAGCGAACATTTGAGTCACAGGCAGAGGATTACGGCTTAGATTGTTTTTTTTGCTGCGCATAGTCGGCTTCTGTAGCTCAAATGTGGTCAAGGATCACCGACGCATCCTCTCTGGTCTGGGGAAACGGAAGCTGTCCTCCATTTTGGTGTCGTTTTTGGAGCGTACTTGGACATCCAATTCCGTCTCGGTCTCGGACAAAAATATGGCGGTTTTGGCACCTGCATGGAGGTAACCAATGCAACGCAGCGAAACTTCCCGGTGAAGCTTCCGTGTCCGATTCCATCCGAGACTATCCTGGCATCCTACGATCCGTCGAAGCGAGACTTGCATTAAGACTTATCACGGCGAAACTTGGCTCACACTAGCCAAGAAGAAAGTAGGCAGCAAATGACATTCCACTCGACCCAGAACATAGCATTGACTACTAACGCGTGAAACTAACGTGTGAAATCCTCTTCCTGAAACGACTCGCGACCTCTGTGCATTGACATGCAAACGTCCTATCAAGGGGTTCTTGTTGTCACCCGCCATATTCAGATTCAGTGGGCGCGATCATGATCTTTGGATTTGTGTCATTTCCCGGACCGTCGGACCGTCACCCCCATCCCCGCATCACGAGGTCGTCAACGGGGCAAACAGCAAACAGGGACATTCCCTAGCCCAAACCTCACATTATAACGCACCTCTTCCGCGCATCAAATCCAGCCCATAGATCCTACTGACAGACTGGCCGGGCGTGCTACCGACCATCCAGACCGTTGGGCTAAGCTGACGTAGACACGCCTCGCCAAGGCTAACGCTCCACTGATGGCCCACGATGACCCATGACCGCAAACGGTTCGACTGAAGAACTTTTAGGCTGGCCGAATTCACCGACGAAGGCTAATATAATTAGCTCCGCATCACCAGACCGCGGCTCCGGGAGCTCGAAGGTCCT
>QFEA01009956.1:3712-16892 GCA_003315975.1 Lactifluus echinatus
AAATAAAATAGAATAACTCGTGGCCAAGGACAGGATAGAATGACATGACATACTGGTCTGTATCCAAGGGAAGGGATCCTAAGTTGCTGTAAGGGCTGGCAAAATAGTTCTGACTCTCAGCCTTGGTCTGAATCATGGAGGCAGGAGGGAAGCGCGGAGGAAGGAGAATCAAGAACGTGAGCAGATCGAACCTGGATGATACGCTCTGATTTATATATGCGCCTCATGCTTCTTGGGAACGGAGATGATGGTCGGCGATGCCGCGATGCTCACATAGAAGGCCAGACCATCGAGGAAAGACTGGGAGTCTCGCCAGAAAGCTGGCCGCGCAAGATTCAAGACGAATCAGGTTCCATTGATCCCGGCTTCCCGAGGCATAATTACGCGAACGACTTACCTCCGCCTCCTTCCTGGGTTCCCCCTTTTTTGCGATCCCCTCGCAAGGTGCGCCCAATAGTAAACAGTACAGCGCTCGGGTTGTTCCCGCCCTGTGTTGCGAATAACATTGTTCAAAAAAATTCCCAGATCTTCCCATCGGGCGCCTATATCATCCCGTCTTGCAGGCATTTTATTTGTTCTGTATTCCTGTGCGCCCCTGGCCAAATGCCCGGGACCGGATCGGGTACCTTTCACACAGGCTTTCCGTCTCGAAGCTCGAGGCGGAGGGGATGCGCCTTTGGAACGTGGCCGGGGGCCCTCCCGGCAGGGGGACGATCGCCACTGCTGCACTTTCTGCCGCATAGCGGCGCAAGGGCACCTTGGTGAAACACGTCCCGCTAATGGTAGGCATCTCTATCTCTCTCTTCCCTGGTCTTCGCAGCCGCGACTGCGACTCGGAGCAAGGAAGAAGAACGGGACGCGGAGCCCATCCGAAATTGGCTACATGAAAGGGCTCGCTTACGGAATTCAACTGAACATTCCATAACTGCTAAATCGAGGACTCCTAGCTTAATTAAATCAAGGTACTCCCACCTGGGCGTCGCGGAGTTCTGCCGGCAGGCGCACCTTCCGGGAATTACATCACCGGTTCCCTGTCCCAACAGCCTCGTCTCTACCTCCTCCATCACCTGTACCTGTGCTTCTCCCCCACCGTCGGGTGTCAAGTGCACAGGTTTTCTTTCCTTGTCGTTGATCATCACCTAACACCCATGAGCGGTGCAATCATTGCCATCACATTTTTCGCTGTTGTGCGCTTAGATAATGCCGTACCCTTCGCAACTCGTTGCCTGCATTGTGTCCATATTCAGCTTTACCCATGACCACATGTCAGGGTACCATCACGTTTAGAAGCGCACAGCATGAATGTTAATTTCCATACAAGATTATCCCATGGTCAATGTAGATCACACCAACAACGCTAGCAGCATTCCACTTCTCACACAGCCGGAAAGAACGGATGCCCTCACCAGACTAGACCGTCCTGAGCCTCCAGAGCCGTGTTCCCTCCGCACCTTACCCCTTGGCCCTTGCAACCCCTTCAAGTAGCCTTTCGGCCTTTTCTCGCTCCTTCCGACTGACAACAACGCCATCCAACATGCGCACTTTAGGACAAGCCCGCATGATGAGACCGCGATACGTGAGACGACCAATATAAGCCTCATCAGGAAGGTCTCGGCGGAACTTTGCATCGAGGTCGTGCCACGCCAGCGTCGGCGCGACACAGCTTGTTCCGTCACGAGAGCCGTCCCTGTTCCCACCCCTGGTAGACTTTCCGGGCTCCTCTGTTTTGCGAGAGCCCGGGCCCGAGGGTTTGATAGCGCATTGACCGAGACTTTCCCCACTTGAACTGTGTACAGCTTCAGACGGTTGAAGCGCTCCAGGCACATCTTTTACGAGTAGGGGCAGATACCAGCCCAAAGTGCATGGGTTCATCCTTGAAGACGGAGGAATGTAAGCGAGCTGCAGAAAGACGTCCCAAGGATAGAATTGGGACTAATGACAAGGGGAAGTGCGTATCGGAAAGGACAAACGATGCGTGTGATCGAGAAAAAACCCGAATGGGTCAAAACAAGGATCAAATAAAGAAAGAAAGGGGAAATTGCAGATTACGATAAGCCAGCGAACGATACGTACCTGAAATCAACCATTTCTACGTCTGGACACGCCCTCAACACTGTGATTATGCCTTTCGTACCTTTCAGTCTCGACCCGATGATAGTGAGCTTCTTAAGCCTACGCAGGCCATTCAGCGGTTTCACGTCGTCGAGGAAGTTGTAGTTGAGGTTTAGCACCCGTAAGTTAGGAACAAGGGCAGCGAAATTTGCTGGGAGCGTTGACACCCGGCAGGCGGCAATTTCAAGGTAGATCAGGTTGTAGCATGGCTCGGAAAGAAATTCAGCGGGCAGAGCATTTCCTGTTTGTGGTACAGTAGTGGTGCCACGAATTAATAATTGGCATTATATGTCGCTGTCCGGGAAAAATCACTAACCAGACAAATATAGCCGTTTGGTATCTCGCACATCGCGTACTGAGAGGGACCTATTTGAATTGAGTCAAACGTCAACCGATCAATTCTGGCAAGACTCACAGGCCATTTCCTCCCTGGTTGCGTAAACTCAAATTTTCGAGCCTAATGAGCCGGTTTGCTTTCTTGATCTCGATGAGAGAATTGTTATCGATGTAAAGCGTACGCAAGTTCGGAAAATGGCTGGTATCGAGACACTTCAGACGGTTGGCGCTCAGACGCAATATACGCAATCTAGGTAGGATGCCGTCAGGTTCGAGCTCATCAAGGGAGTTGTTGTCTGCACCACAAACAACCAAAGGAATTAGTAAATGCGGCGGTGAGTTTAGCACAAGCGAAACGTGTGAAAACGGCTTCATCTAGGTGGAAAAACAACGGAGTCTGCCATAATGAGTCGTCGAGTGGTGCCATGGGGGAAGGCCGGCATTGAGAGATCTCATCACAGATGCCTACGCTCCTCTGGAATGGGTTTATGGGGATACGATCGCTCACCTAGATTCAGAACAACCAAAGACGGCAGAAGGGACAGGCCCGAAACACGCTGTATCCGGTTTTGGCTCACATTTAGCACCTCAAGTCTTGGCCTTCATAAAGAGCAGGACGGGTGAAAGAATGGAACAAAGCCACGCGGAAGCCAGGCGTGAGGGTGACAAAGTGGTGACATAGATGTGACAGCGGAGATATGAAACGACAAGTTAGTAGGGTATTCCCCGAGTAGAGACGGTACGGGAAAAGGGCGCACCAGGAACCTTGTGTGAAATCTATGGCCATAATGTGATTTCTCTGGAGACTAAGCTTGACTAGGCAGTTAATGCGCTGTAAACCGTCCATGGATCTGATGAGATTCCCATCCGCACGTAGTTCGCGAAGATGCCGAAGGCACTCTAGTTCTAGACGTAAAATCCATCGGATTCGATCAGGATAAGGCAGCACGGGAGAAACATACGACTCAAGCTTTCGACCTTGTTATAACTGATGTCAAGATTTTCTAAATTGAGGAGATGACTGAAGGATGTTGCGCTCGTCAAGCTACAGCCAGACAGCACCGAGTAGTCATTAAAATCACTAGACGTGTTCTGTCATAGGCTACACTGACCTATTACGAGAAACTGAAAGTGACCTGACTGTAGCGGGAACTCCGCTCAGCCATCCTAGCTGGTTAGAATTACTACCACCACGTAAGTCAGCATTACCACGATCGTACAATTAGATCGGAACTCACAGTGACAAAGAATGCAGCCGGGGCAAAAATTCGTTTAGCCTTGCGACACTTTCGATATTCTTGTTTGATAAGTCAATAGAGCTCAACCCCTCCCAATAAGGCTCAAACGGCTGCGTGTCAGTGATGACCTGGACGAGCCTGTCATGTGCAACACCAAATGATGCCTCCGTCAAAAAGGTTCCGTTTGCCTGTCCGCCGGCTCCAAGTATGGCTGCCTTGGACCATGAAGATTGTTTTGATCGTGTGGGCACGCCCCGCGCCATGTCCGACACGGGGACCTCCGTGTCAGATGTATTATCGGTGCCGAAATTCTGCTTTATGCTGAGAGGGAAGACGCTGGCAGAAGAGTGTGCGATAACGACTCTTGACGGCGCCCTATCGTCGATACCTATGAGCGACGGGTCAGCAAATCTTGATATGAGAAACCAAAGTTCATTCGGCCGTACTTTGGAGACCATCCAACATATCGCCGATGCGCTTCGATCGCGCAGACGGCTCAAAGCTCGGCTCTCCCACAGGGACTATGTTGGACAGTTCATCATCGCCGCTGTCTGCATGCAGGCCTCGTCCGAGACCCCTGATAGGTCCATCTCGTTTGCCATCAGAGAAGCTAACTGATCGTCGGTAGCCAGGTTTGCTTTTGGGGGTACACTGGTTACTAACGAGGGAATCCACGATTGATACCGCGGGACTCGCAATTGCGCTCTTTAATACGGAACGAACTGGCATCGGCACCGGCATTGCACGAGACGGACCAGCAGTACCCTTAACGAGGGTGACGACATGTTCGTCATGGGCTTCTTCATCGCTTGTATCCGGGTCGAATGCAATTTCGGCTGAGTCTGCCAGTGAAAGTGAGGCAGACAACGCACTGATTTCCGTCAAATCCTCATCGTCGGAATCGGAATCTGTCGTGTCGTCCTCACCGCCTACAGTGGCTGCTCGCGTATGGCTATGGGAGGGTCCATCGAAGGAAAACGACGTGAGTTCCATTTCTTCCTCGTCACCTAATTCATCAATGCAGCTGTTCTCTGTCAATGAAGGTGTATGCCCTCCGGTGGCATCGCCGACCAGAGAGTCTTCGCGCAAACTCTCAATGTCTCGGAACGGATCCTCACTCTCGGTGTCGATCTCCGAACCGGCCGCATTCACACCGCCGCTACCCTCCGGAATTCTTGGAGTTACCGTAACAGCTACTTTAACCCATCGCATCCCAGCCTTGTCGTAGGCCATCTTTCCAACACGTTCTGGTAAGGCAGGAACGTCTTCGGGCCTAATGTGCGTGATATGCGCTGGACCTGGATGCTTCACGAAGGACCCGGAGCTCCCTGCTGTCAGGGTTGTCCCAGACACCGTACTGGATGAGACAAATCGGTTGAGGTCCTCGTTAGGGCGCCCGAGAGCGGACGACGTAGCTGAGGTTCCCGTTCTAGGTGCCGGGGTAAGGAGATGGGAATTTGCCCACGTTCCGACCTCCGCCACATCGACGTTGGGCTGAAGAGATAGGTCAGAAGGCGGCGGCGGCGGCGGGGATGGAGGCGGGGCGACGAGAATGGGTGGTGCAGGGAAGTGAGCATAGATACGGGATGTGTCTAACGAAGCAGCGCTGGTGTCCTGCTTGGCTGTCATGAGTATCATCCCGTAACGCTCGGACAAATCCTACCGTGAAAGAAATTCGGGATGAATTGCTTTTCTGGACAGGTGGTGGAAGGCTCTCCTGAGTTTGGAAAGGGAATTTTGCACAGATGGTCTGGGAGGCTTGATCGACTGCAGGAAGACGTATTGGCGGTGGATCTGTAGCATCCGTAGAAAATATGCGCTTGGAACCTTTCATATCTTGTTTGAGTTGTGCCATGAAATTTTCTGCCTGTTGCCTATAACCCAAGGAAGAATGGCCCTTCCCCTTGGGGGTTCTAATCAGCCCAGGTACGATTGCGTTGTCGTTAGCTCCCGAAGGATGGATCTCATTAGGGTCTGACAGGGCTACCCGTGTATCAATAAGATGGAGTGCATCTTAACAAACCTTTGACTCACACTTGTCGTCTAATCTCTTGTCGCAGGACAGAACGCCTTTCGAGTCGGGATACGTAGCAGAGGCGGCGGATGTGGCAGTGGAGACGACGGAGAAATCCCTGGCATTCTTGATGAGAGTCATGAGAGATCTAGACTCTCTGACATAATCCCTTCTGTAGATAGGCCGCCTTACACTGCAGCGGGCATGGCTATTGAAGTCACTTACGGGGCTCAACTTGACACGCTTCGCGCTTCGCAGCTCACTCGAATTAGACGGTGCAGATGTCTCATAGACGGACGGAAGACAGGACTGAGACGAAGCATTCGTGACAAAATTTCCAGGGTTGCTTCCCGAAGGCGAATTAATGGCTATGGAATCGACCATGGCAGATAAATGATCGCGGGTGAATGTGTCGTATTGGAATTGAAAAAGGCGGAGTGGTGGATCGGTGGGAGGGACGACAAGAGCGGTGGTGCCTCCAGCATCTTTGGCTTGGGTGAGGATTGGCAATGCAGTATCCGCGTAGGCTGTAGGGTTCGGGGCAGTGAATGTGAATTGGCAGCGCATATTTGACCGCCAACCATTCGCAGTGGCGACATCCGGGGGATCGTGATTTGCAAACTCATTCAGGCCCTCAATCCGAGAAGTTGGTAGGGGAAATGAATTCGATGATTGGGGGGAATCGATACGCGCCGAACGGTTAAGACCTGGGAATGCTAAAAGTCGGGGAGAAGGGGGGTCGAACATACGCTCGAGGGGAATAGGGCTAAAGAAGTCCCTGACTAAACCTTTCCTCTGACCGGGGGTTTTCTGAGAGGGTATTGGGAGCGCGTCCCGGCGAATCAAGAATGTACCAGGGACATCGGTGATGCTTGTCCTTGGGTCAATGCCAGTGCCACGGTGGCCTGAAGTGTGTAGTAGAGATCCTACAGGAACAGTAAGGGAGATTGAGTGTGTGTGATGTTCAGAACCATCGTCTACTTCGTCAGGCCACTCGTCCTTGAGTTCGTCTGTTTGCCAGGCGGGCTGAGACGCCATGCTTTGTTAGACACCCCGAGCGGATGAGCGTGTTGATCAATGGGTCAGACACGTGATCGCGATAGGTGGAGACAAATCCCGGTAATAGCCGCCATGTTACAATACAGCAGAACAGTGAGCGGTGCAGGTGCAGAAAAGAAAAGTCGATGCCCACGGTTGCAGCAAGCCCGCCAGATCCTTGCAAGGCCGCCCCCTCCAAAATTATACCTTCCTGGTTTTCCATTGCTTCGGATTCTGGTAACAATACCAACTTTCAGGAACGTTCGGCTTCTCAAGTCGCACCGTCTCCCTCCCGTGGCACAAAAAGAAGACCAGATGATAACTCCTCAGCAAATCCCAAGTGCATCATCAACGGGCACAAACGCCAGAAAAACGGAAAGTTACAAGATATCAAAATACATGATTTTCATGAAACATCACGTACTACCAGCAAGGATGCGATAGTCTTCCAACATCTACAAGAACAGAGGGAGCAGCTCCCTATTGCGCGAGGTGCGGCCGTACTCGCCAGCAGATTCCATCGCATGACATCTACCCACACTTTGGTAGGCCGGGAGTCGCTCATGTGCAGTATCGCTCTGCATGACGTAACCATTATTCTTGGTGAGACGGGATCTGGAAAGACTACTCGTATGTCCCAGTCTTCTTACGTCCAGTCTTCTGGGCGTCCTAGCTCTATATCGTTCTTGTAGAGATTCCACAGTATCTCCTTGAGAGCGGTTCTTACCGTGATCAGATTGCTGTAACACAACCCCGCCGCATTGCTGCCACATCGCTTGCTGCCCGCGTCTCTGCTGAGCAAGGAAAACCACTTGGTACGCTTGTCGGATATTCAGTCCGCTTCGATGAGTGCGTCAGCACTGGCACGCGGATAAAGTATCTCACCGATGGGATGCTGGTGCGGGAAATGATGACTGATCCACTACTCACGCGTTACGACGTTGTCATCGTGGATGAAGCACATGAACGCACACTTCGAACTGACATTGTACTTGCAAGTCTGAAAAGGATTCTGTCTCTACGAAATAACCCAATCTCCGATAGCAGTAGCAAGGGAAAGGGTAAGGCGAATCCACTCAAGGTCGTTATCATGTCTGCAACGCTGGATGCTGAAAAGTTCAGCAAATTTTTTGACAAGTAAGTTGTCTGGAGAACTCCTAAATTCTTAAATTTAATGCCCGATAGTGCCCCTGTGCTCTATGTCAAAGGCCGCCAGCACCCAGTATCCATTTTCCACACGTCTGCCAGCCAAAATGACTATCTGGATGCCGCATTGCGTACTTTCTTCCAGATACACGTAGACAAGCCCTTCGGCGATGTTCTTATATTCCTCCCAGGTATTTTTTGTGTCCAGCGATTTATTCTTCTTGCTGAATTCTTGATTTTATACAGGACAAGATGACATCGAGAGCCTCGAAAGCTCCTTGAGCCTGTATGCCAATCAACTCCCCCAGGATGTATCCAATGTGATCATATGTTCACTATATGCATCACTTCCTAATGCGCAACAGACAAAAGTGTTCATACCAACACCTCCTAATTCACGCAAATGCATTCTGGCTACCAATATAGCCGAAACATCCATTACAATTCCCGGGGTGAGATACGTAATAGATACGGGGAAGCAGAAAGAGAAAAGACACTTGGCGAGAGTAGCCGGATGTGGTGAGGATTATTGATAACGTTATTCAGATACATCTGAAATGCCTAGTGCAGGATTCGATACTTTATTGACGACAGATATCACGAAGTCTTCCGCCATGCAACGTGCCGGTCGCGCTGGGCGTGAGGGCCATGGCTACTGTTTTCGCTTGTATACTGAGGACGGGTTCGACTCCATGGCTGCGTCCGCTGAGCCAGAAGTGCGGCGTAGTAACCTCACGTCGGCAGTCCTGCAGTTAAAGGTAATTGGTCAGGACATGGAATCAATGCAATTCATGGACAAACCAGATCAGGAATCTGGTACGTTTCTCTCATGTCAATCAATACAAGACCTAACTCGACGTCGTTCCACGTAGTCGGTTCAGCCCTTCGGACACTCTGGCTCCTCGATGCTATCGACAGTACTCGTGGTCTAACGGACTTCGGACGGACACTAGCCATGTTTCCTCTTGAACCTCAATACGCGGCTACACTCCTTGCATCTGTAAAGCATGGCTGTACATCCGAAGTCATATCCATTCTTGCGTTGTTATCATCGTCTGCCCCCCTCTTCCCAGATTCCTCATCACAGCGAGACTCGGCCAACGAAGCTCGCGCAAAATTTCGACATCCTTCCGGTGATCATTGGACCATGTTGAACGTGTTCCGCGCGTACGACGAGGTTTATGCTTCTGAAAGCAAGAGCGGGCGTAAAGACTGGTGCAAGAGAAACTATGTCAATCAACGCGCGCTGCATGAGGCAAGGGACATTCGGACACAGCTGAAAAACGTCTGTGAACGGATAGCGATCGATTTGAATGTATCGTGCGGGAATGAAGAAGGCCCGGTTCTGAGGAGTCTCTTGAGGGGTCTGCTGCAACATGTGGCATTGTTACAACCTGATGGGTCTTACAAGCAGGTGATGGGTCCTTCGGTAAGCTTGTCGAATATGGATTCTCCGTTGCCCGAGACATTGAAGCGCTCTCTAAAGATTGTGAAGATCCATCCAAGCTCATTTCTGATGGATAAGCGCTCGCCAGCCATTATTTATAACGAACTTGTAAGTTACACCTTACTACTGCTTAGAAGAGTTGACAACGTATATGTAGGTGTACACGACGAGTATCTATGCTCGGGGAGTGTCGGCTGTGTATAAATCGTTCATTGCCGAATATCCGAAGCTCACTGGGATGAGGTAGCACAGCACACGTAGCATAGCACACGTAGCCTAAATGACCGTTCGGCATTTGCCGCCGGGCCCAATCGAGTGTTCCGTCACGGCTGTGCTGGCCGGGCCAACGATCCGAAAACTCTCAGAGCAACGCTCATCATCTGTCTTCATCTGCCCTTGTCCTTTTCTCTAATGTTGCAAAGGCATGCTTTGAGGCGTCTGCGCTGTGCGGCTGGCAGGTCCAGGCTACCCGTCACCCCCAAGCAGGGCTCTATTCACTTTCAGCGCGACCTTGCCACTCCTGCCACCTCCCCTTCGCCGAATGATCCTTTCGCAAATGGTACCAATGCCTATTACGCCGAAGAGATGTACCGTCACTGGAGGCAAAACCCCACATCAGTACACGCATCCTGGGATGCTTACTTCTCTGGTCTGGAGAAGGGGTTAGGTCCTAATGCGTTCCAGCCCCCTCCCAAGTTTCTCCCTACCCCAGCAGACGGCGCACCTGCGCTCCACGCAGCTGGTGGAGCTCAACTTGATGACCATCTAAAGGTGCGCCCCGAGCGTTTACCTTGTTTTTCTGACGAGTCTCAAATTCTTGTAGGTGCAACTGCTTGTCCGTGCATACCAAGTTCGGGGACACCACGTGGCGGAACTGGATCCTCTTGGTATCCTTGATGCTGATCTTCAGGACGTTCATCCCCCAGAACTAGAATTGAGTCACTACGGCTTTACTGAGCGTGACCTTGACAAGCAGATCACTCTTGGACCTGGCATCCTACCCCATTTTGCTACCGAGGATCGCAAAACCATGACCCTCGGGGAAATCATCAAAACTCTTAAGCGCATATACTGTAAGCGTCTTTATTTTCACTTTTTAGCTCCTGCATAACTGGGTATCAGGTGGTGCTGTTGGAATTCAGTATGTTCACATCCCAGACAAAGAACAATGTGATTGGATCCGTGAACGCATTGAGGTGCCCAAACCTTGGAACTATACCATGGAAGAAAAAAGGATGATTCTTGATCGACTTATATGGTCGGAATCCTTCGAGAAATTCATTGCAAGCAAATATCCCAATGAGAAACGTTTTGGTCTTGAAGGCTGCGAGTCTCTCATTCCTGGCATGAAAGCTCTTATCGACCGCTCCGTGGACCATGGCATCAAACATGTAACGTTAGGGATGCCCCATCGTGGCCGCTTAAATGTGCTCGCAAACGTCATTCGGAAGCCTATTGAAGCCATACTGAACGAATTTGCTGGCGCGACTGATTCGGATAACTTCCCAGCTGGTGATGTGAAGTATCATCTTGGCGCCAACTACGTTCGTCCTACCCCGTCTGGAAAGAAGGTTTCTCTATCTCTTGTCGCCAATCCATCACATTTGGAGGCTTGCGACCCAGTTGTTCTCGGAAAAACTCGCGCGATCCAGTTTTTAGAAAATGACGAGGTTGCTCACGCTACGGCCATGGGTGTTTTACTTCATGGTGATGCTGCGTTTGCCGGACAAGGGATCGTCTACGAAACTATGGGCTTCCACAACCTCCCATCCTATGGCACGGGTGGCACCATTCATCTCATTGTCAATAACCAGATTGGCTTTACCACTGACCCTCGTTTTGCGCGATCGACACCCTATCCTTCTGATATCGCTAAATCCATAGATGCCCCAATTTTCCACGTGAATGGCGATAACACCGAAGCCGTCACATTCGTTTGTCAGCTCGCGGCCGATTACCGCGCTAAATACAAGAGAGATGTCGTTATAGATATTGTCTGTTACCGGCGCTATGGGCACAACGAAACCGACCAGCCCAGCTTTACGCAGCCACGGATGTACCAGGCCATTGAGAAACAACCCACTCCCTTGACTCATTACACAAAGTTCCTTGTTGGCCGTGGCACCTTCACCGAGAAGGATATTGATGAACACAAGAAATGGGTTTGGGGCATGCTTGAGACTGCCGCAGACGGCGCAAAAGATTACGTTCCCACCAGTAAAGAATGGATCTCAGCGTCTTGGCCAGGTTTCCCATCCCCGAAGGAACTCGCGGAGCAGATTCTTCCAACACGTGCAACTGGTGTAGACGAAGCGACGCTCAAGCACGTTGGCAAGGTCATTTCTTCTTATCCACCAGGCTTTAATGTTCATCGCAATCTCTCGCGCATCATCAAAAGCAGAAGCAAGTCTGTTGAGGATGGCGAGGGCATTGACTGGTCTACGGCTGAGGCACTCGCGTTCGGTTCTCTTGCCCTAGAAAAGAAGCACATTCGCGTATCAGGTCAGGACGTCGAGCGCGGTACCTTCTCTCAGCGGCATGCGGTTCTCCACGACCAAGAGAATGAGCGGCAATACGTTCCTTTGAACAACCTCGGTGGAGGTCAAGCGCGTTTTGTCATTTGTAATTCTTCTCTGTCTGAATATGGCGCACTCGGCTTCGAGCTCGGTTACTCACTTGTTTCACCCGACTCATTGACAATATGGGAAGCTCAATTCGGTGACTTCGCGAACAACGCGCAAGCAATTATTGACCAGTTTATCGCATCAGGAGAACGCAAATGGCTGCAGCGGACTGGTCTAGTTGTAAATCTTCCCCATGGATATGACGGTCAAGGTCCTGAACACTCCAGTTCGCGTATCGAACGGTTCCTCCAACTTTGTGATGATCACCCTCATCACTTCCCTAGCCCCGAAAAACTTGAGCGCATGCACCAAGACTGTAATATGCAGATTGTGTATCTCACTACGCCTGCCAATTATGTGAGTGAGCGTAACAGTGTATGAACGTTGATCTCACAACCGTTCCAACCCCTTGGGGTGACTAGTTCCACGTGCTCCGCCGTCAGATTCACCGCGACTTCCGCAAACCGGTGCGTTCCCATCATTGCACCGAGTGTTCAATAACTTACCTACTTTGCAGCTTATTGTGCTCTTCTCCAAGTCGTTACTTCGACATCCGAAAGCCAAGTCCTCCCTTGCTGAGATGGTTGGTAATACCCACTTCCAACGCTACTTGCCGGAAAGTTCCCAGGAACTTGTTGCCGCGGAACATATTAGGCGTCATATCCTTTGCTCAGGCAAGTGTTGGCAACCTTGTCACGGACTTGCAGGGATGTTTACCGCCTCCAGGCCAAGTTTATCACACCCTCCTTCAGGAACGTGAGGCAAAGGGGATCAAGGATGTAGCCATCAGCCGCGTGGAACAGATCTCTCCCTTCCCTTATGATTTGGTACATTCTCCTCGTACAACTGTGGAACGGCTTTTCATTATTTCCCAGATTGCCCCTCACCTTGACGTATATCCCAATGCAGATATCCTTTGGTGCCAAGTAAGGCTATATGTGACGTCTTTCGTGCATTCAACAGACTTATTGGGACCTTTAGGAGGAACCCCTCAATAACGGCGCCTGGACTTATGTCGAGCCACGCATTCTCACAGCTGCGAATGGTACCCAATATCACAAAGGCAAATGCGCCCTTTATGCCGGACGTGAGCCAACAAGTTCTGTCGCTACCGGAAGCAAGGTACCTCCCAACTCCGATATTAACCTCTCTTGATTAATCGGCTTTTGCTCAGACCCAACACAAGAAAGAGATCGAGGCCTTCCTACATGCTGCCTTCGCCCAG